>JACEGR010000855.1:0-210768 GCA_014170235.1 Listronotus bonariensis | reverse complement strand
TATATTCTAGAAGCGTTTTTTTGAGGAGAATTTAATTTCCTTTAAGAATATGAATTGGTCGAAGGTTCAATATTAACGGATTCAGAGATTTTGTATAAAAAATGCAACAATTGTTAAAAGATCTATAATTTGTGATCATGATGCGTCTCTTAAGGTTAATACTAGAGGCTGAAAATTTTAGGATATTTTTCTTTCGTCGCCATAAACAATATTTTTACATTAGAATTTTTTTGTCCAGTCTAATAAATAATTATAACAATTTCAAGATTATAAACTATTTATTACAAAAAAACTTTATTTAGTATTACTTATAGTACGTTACAGTAATATACAGTTTTAGAGTTTATTATACATTAATAGGTTGAAATAAACAAAGTAAGTTAAAAATACTTACTTAAAATTTCTAAGTTAATAATACTGGTTGCTTACAAAAAATTAAAAGGGTGTTGGGTTTTGAATTAATTAACTTAGTTAAGGGTATATGTATACATAGGGTCTGGAAACCTACCTTGGGGCAAAACACAGATAAATAGAAATCTTGTATTTAATATTATCAAAGACAAACATGTTGGAAAACAGTGTGGTTAACCGACCAGTTTGGTTGTAATCCAACTAACTCTTAAATTATTTAAACGTAAAAAATTTTTAAAATACTTTTTTAAGCATATAAAAAAATTAGCTACACTACATGCTTACTTTAAAACTAAAAATCAATCGGTTAATTAAAATGAAGTCAAGTTTGCCCAACAAATCAGGTTTCGTACTAGAGCATTATTATCAAAAACACATTTAATTAAATTTAAGTATACCGGGTGACAATGAAATTACTTAATATCCAGCATTTTATTTCCCTCATTCAAAGGGTTTACTATCCTAAAAGATCATTATTTTATGTTAGACAATTTGGTACTACAAACTGGGTTAGTTAAAAGTACTGCAACTCTTAAATATCTTTAAAACCGCTAAAGCTACATTTACCAAATTTGGTATCTGGAAGGTATCGGGCATGAAGAATTTAATAGTCATATCGGTGCCGTTGCCAGATTTCCCTGTTTTGTGCTACACGTATCTTTTTGTTTTTTTTTTTAGTGAAATTGTTTATTATTTTTATTGCAATAAATTGCCTACGCTAAATTTAATCAGTCCACAAATTTTTAAAATTTCTTTATTACTGACTGCTAAGATATTACAACACCACATTGTAGGTAAAAAGTTCAGATGCGCTTGAATATCTCTAAAACCATTTAAGCTGTGTTAACAAATCTTGGCATTTAAGGGTTTCTGGGCAAGAACATTGAACCGTGATACTGTCATTGTTGCCAGATTTTTCAGTTTTGCGCTACATGTAACATTCTTGGAATTTTTAATAGAATGCCCTATTTTTTTAATTGCAATTAAAGGGGCGTCACAAATTTAGTAAGATTTCAAATTTTTAAAATTTAATCTTTACCAGTAACCGAGATATCACAACACCGCAATTTTATTAAAATTTGGCAAAAATGCTGATATTACTGATCAATTAGGCATGCCAAAAAACCTCCAAATACCAAATTTTGTAAACATAGCTTTAGCGGTTTTAAAGTTATTTAGGACCTAAATTACTCTTTGCTGAAAATGTAGTGTATCATATCTCAACAACTAATAGAGACGGAATTTTGAAAATTTAAAAACTTACTAAATTTGATCCGTCCAATTTAATGCAATAAAAATAAATAGGGCATTCCATTTAAAAAAACTGAAAAAAGTACGTCTAGCACAAAATTGCGAAATCTGGCAGCAGTACCAATATCAGTATTTTATTTCACATGTCCAAAACTCCTCAGATACCAAATTTGGTAAATGTAGCTTTAGCGGTTTTAAAGATATTTAAAAGTTGCAGTACTTTGTACTGACCCAGTACGTACTTCATATTTTGGTTAGTTCTGGTTAGTACGTACCACAGATTCCTGAGACTAAAATATGACGATATAATTAATCCTAGTTTAAAAGTGGATGATTTCCTAGATACAGGGTGTTAAAACATTATTCTGGTTTTGGTCTTTTATAAATAATTTTGGTAATATTAGGTGTATTGCACTGATCTCGATGGATAGCCAATGCTTGTTACCTGCGCGAAACAAAAGTTACAATTTATAAGCGAAAAAATGGGTTTGTGCGCAAGCAAATCGAGGGTGAACGCGCCTGGCGCCAAACAAACTATCGGGCAGAATCATGTGAATTTACAGCGCTTTTCCGTTTGAAGGACGTTAAGTCAGTACTGTATTTAAATAAATTTTAAAAATACAGTTACATCAGAAATGTCTAATACGCTATATGTCAATTGTTGCCGTATTTAAAAAAATATATATTAAAAGCAGTCCTGGATTTAGCGGGGGTGGGGAGCAAACGGTGGTGTCTGCCCCGGGTGACACCTTTAAGGGGCGGCAAATTGAAACATGGACAGCCACTCTGAATGCGCCCCTGCAGAACCGTTCAATTTCCTCTCCCCTTGCCCCTCATGCATCATTATATGGCAGGAGGTGCATGAAGTGTTCTGACACTAATGACATAATATGCCAAAGGGCAAATAGTGAATACGCTTGGTTATATTTAAAAAATATCTGTAATAAATTATTGTGGTTAATTATTTTACCAGAAAAAAATAACATAAACACGGATGAGTGTACTCCTGCTCATCATCCACGTCAATAAAATTTCAATTTACTGGATCCCAGACTTTTATTGCTCTCACCAAATCTCATAAAAAAACAACCCCTACAACATAGATATATAAAAAATAAGCAAATGTTTTTGCTCTTCAATGGTTTTTTTAATAAAGAGGCCGGGCAGGGCGGCATATGGCAAGTTTTGCCTCTTGTTACAAAAATAAAGATCCTGGGCTAATTAAAAAGTAAAATAAGTAAGTGTATCAACTAAATTTATTACATGAGTTTTAACAATGTAACTGAATTAATAAAATGTTATCACCTGATTTGCTACTTTGACAGTTTCCAATAATTACAACCTAATAAGCGGTGGCGTAGCTAGGTAAGCAAAGGCCCTGGAGCAAAAAATAAAGTAGGGCCCCAACCAAAGTATTTAAAATCATTTGTACCCAAATCGACGTGTTCCAACAAAAAAAGGCTACACCTTCCTAAACGTCTTGTTTAGTTACATTCCAGATGTGGGAGAAATATTCACTACTCCATTTTATACTGATTAAGTCAGTCTGAGGGGCCCTCTGAGCTTGAAGGCCCTGGGGCACTACCCCACCTAGTCCCATATTAGCTTCGTCTCTGGTAATAAGTATTTGTTTAAATATTTTAATAAGTATATCAACAAAAGCGTTTACGTTATTTATTGTAGTAACATTTTAAATTTTGTTTTTAAACCTCTCTGTAATACGTTCTGAACTCTAAATGTGTAAAGATATGTAAATGTCCTATTTTTCTCTAGCTGAATTTTATATTATTAATTAAGCCATCATAATACTTTAATTACCCTTTCTTTTTTAGTGCTTTTTATCACTATAGGTTTTTTTATGCCAGTCTCAGAAGTTGTTGGACGGACATTCTCCTGCTCTGATATTACAAAACCACGACATTGATTTTTTGGCAATTCCTTTATCTTGCCTCGACTTATACCATTCTACAAAATGAAACAAAAGTATTGGACCCAGAAATGTGATATGTGCTATATATTAACCTCAAAATATCGGAATAAAATCAGCAATTTTTTAACGCTTTTTTGCAAAGTACTAAATATTGGTAAATGCTGAAGCAAAATTTACTCTTGATTTAAGTTTAAATCATAAATAAAAACGTATCTTGCATGTCTGCGTCACCACCACTTTTTCATTCCTAAAAAAGAACTTCAGAACTAAAGAAAAATATTGTGGCCTATGACTCGCATGCCCCTGTCTATTAAACTAAGATTAAAACATACACAAAGTATTTTAAGATTAGGAAAAAATTGTGACTTTTCTGATCACGCATTCGTGTTTAGTAGTCAAAAATACATCACAGAATTTGGGTCAGATCCTTTTTTATTTTATCATATCGTGATATTAAACTCACGGTAGTTAATTGATATTTCTTTTAACGTGACCCAGGTAATCCGTTTACCTTTATTTCAAAGTTAATTTAGTAAATCTTTGTCCTTAATCACTGTTGCCGTATCGTGTCCATGATATATTTTCTTATTATCACTACCTAATTTCTATCCGTAAAGAAATGTAAAATAATATAAATTATTATATAAATATATGACGAATATTTTTCCTTACACATTAGGATACCAAGATTTTAAGATTTTTAAATTATTAAATGATTTAAAAAGATTTAAGTCCGGTACTGGACATGAATCGTATGATGCGCATGTACCAAAAACCCTTCGTTGGGCATTGGGTTTGTTTACTGCGCGAGGTCGTAAAAATTCACATTTTTGCACACCAATATAGAGCATGTCTTTAATGTAACCTAAAATATAATCTTTTAAAAAGATTAATGACCATAGTCATTGACACATTAAGAGCTAAAAAATGTCTGAAATATGAAGGTAGCGGGTTGTTTGAAAAGTAAATTGTAAAACCATTGCTACTTGAAATTTTAAGTTTTGTATTTAGTTTTTTAATAATTAATTTTTAAATAAATATTTCCGACAATAACAAAATTTGTTTTTTAAATATTTTGGCACTTTTTCTGAAAGAGACAAAAAGTCAATAATACTGTTTGTATTTCCATGCAATTTAAAAATAAGTATCATAATAAAATAGCATTTGGTTAAAAATTAAAAACAATGATAATTATTACTTTTAAAGAAAAATCTATTTTAGAAGTTTTTGCGAACTTTGTGAAAAATTAAAAATTTCTTTTTGTGAATCAAATTTTAAACAAAAATTTTTTTACCAGGACTTAGTTTTTTGAAAACTTTTTTTATTTGTTTTTTGCTTTTATAAACCCAATCCTTTAACATGGTATATATTTTTAAATTAAAATAGTCCTTTTTGATAAAAAAAGAAAAATAACATTTTTTTGTATTAAAAAAACAGTCTTTAGGGTTTAAAGAGATTTTGTTCGCAAAATATGAACAAAGAAAAAAATAGAATCTATTTTTTTGGCTAGAAATAATCCTTATCAAACAAGCCCTTAACTTTTTTATAGGTTTGTCAAATGTGGACCCTAATTTTTTGCGGATATCTGATATTAAAGGAAAGCTTTGTGTGACATAATATAAAAGAGAAGTTAGAAAAAAATAGGTAAAAGACTGTTTGTTTTTTCGTTTAAAACATTTTTAATCTTAGTACTGTAGCATAAAAATGTGTTTATGTTGGAGCGACGAGGAACGAGGTTAGCTTGATAAAATCACCTTTATGGTACAGTAACATACCTAAGGATGCTTCGGTCAAGCCGCGCTGCTAACCTCGCTTAAAACAGCTCCGACACATACACAGCATAAGGCTAAGGCTGTGTTTATGTGGGAGAGGGGCAGGCGCCATTAATGCCCTATGCCGATAAGAAACTAGTGAAAAAATTATAAGAATACAAAAAAATCATTTTTTTTAGGTTTCTGAAGTGGCTGTATTTCGATTTAACACGGACATACCGAATTTAAAAATAATCATTTTAGGGCTTAAAATTTTTAAATTTAAGGTCTTGCAATAAAAAATCTTTTTCAAGCAACGTGTATAGTGGAGCCAAGCTAGGAAAGGTACAGCCTGATTCAATCCGATGCGCGAGAATTTGCCGAAAATCTATTCACACTAATAAACACTACCTGATATAGCTACCGCCATCGCCAGTGGCGGGTTAGATGCTTAATTAATTTTATGATAATTATTTCGGTTTGTTATAAATATTTATAAATTTTATCGATTTGTTTGGAAAAAGTGTAAATTAAGGTATACAAACATTTCTTGATTGTCGAGTAATTGTTTACAAACCGGACTTTTAGTTGAACATGTTTTGTTTTCGAGATATTCATTATCAATTTTAAATAGAACTTACCTTAATTTTCCAAAGTCTCCCTTCTTTTTGCACGCAATTCTTGAGTATTTTGCTAAATTGGCGCTTAGTATTTGATTTCCACCTTTTGGCTACTGTGATTAAATGATTGAAAGTAAAGCTTTACAATTTTATGAAAAAACTGGTTAAAATAAATAAACAAATTTATTTTTTAAAGGTGGAAATCAAATATTAAGTACCAATTTAGCCTTAATAACATAATATCATAAAACCTAAACGTGTCCTACTAAAAATACCTTTAGATTTGTGGTCAGCGCCCCAAAAGCCCCCGTATTTCAAATTTCATTTGAAAGACAAAAATAAGAATAGCGGATCTTTTACGAAATAATAGAAATATTTTTAAAAAATCTTCACCTTTGTCTTTTAACAATTTTAACAAGCATTTTTAGGTAAACTTTAGAAGTGTATAAATATACTAAACTAGTCCCCACCAAAAACCTTACGAAATTGACATTTCGGATAGGATTATTAAGAAGTAAAATTAGGTGGTAAATTGTTTTTATTTTTTATTCCCTTAATCCATTATAAGCGCCCATATGATACGTGTTATATTTTCAGATTTTAAAACCTCTTACCATACTGTTATCTGTTAGTTACACAAATTTTACCCGATTTTGATATCTTGTCTCATTCAAAAGATAAAGGGGGAGGGACTTTTATTATCCTAATATTTTTGCTGTACCAGCTGTGGTCATGGCCTATTTCATTATTATTTTAGAAGTTTATTAGTAAATTTATCTTTTAGATATTTATAAGTTATGTAAGTAAACATTTACCGAAAATTAAGATTTTCAACAAATATTAACAATTTACCTAACAGACTGTTTTGTAGATTCTTGTAAGTAACAATGAAAATTGCTGACGTACAACACGCGTCCAATTATATTTTGAGTTACTTTCTAAACAATAGTTTTGACAAGTAAAGAAAACAGTTTAAAATGTGCAAACATACCAAAAAATCCTATAAACATTAATACCACTATGGTAAGAACTAAATATTAGATAATTACCTATAAGTTTTAAAGTGACCACCACCGGTACAGTGGCCACAAATGATACATACATCTACCCTTCATAATTAACAAATAAATATGCTCCGAGAACCCTAGTACAGCTCTTAAAAAAAGTGGTAAAATATTTTATTGGAAAGCATTAAGGTTAAAATCCAAAGACTTGATGCTATTAAAAATACAGGGTGTTAGGCAAATAATGTTAGTAACTTGGCCGTTTTGTAAAAAAAAATATTAACTGCCTCTAAAAAGATTTTTCTTGCTTATTAAATATAATTTTCTGAAGAAAAACAGGCAAAAAAGGGAGGACTTAGCCTCCCTAAATTGTGGCTTAAGCCCCCAAAATCCAAAGGCTAGTTGCGCAACTGGCTACCAGCTAGAAGAACATTCATAGAAATTGGGTTCGACGGTCTCAAGTTTGCGTAGGTGCCCATGGTTCTAATTTTAAACATCTATAGTGTTATTACTAAAAACTAACTTATTGTGATTTAAAAATGTTGTGTTTTTTTTCTTTTTGGTGCATCGAATCGTTTCAAATAATCTTTAAAATTGGTGATATGTATCGCCAGGTATCGGTAAGTCTTGTTATTTTTTTTAAATAAAAGTAAATGTACTGTACTGAAAGCATCATAAAATAAAAAAAACCGCACAAATTGCTCAAAAGTATCCATTCGATGAATCATTTTTGGTCCTCGTTCGCTGTATGGCGGTTGTGTTGCAGCGTTTTCAAATGTTTGGGTAAGTTTAATCCCATATTATACCACTCATTTTTTTGAAAACGATTGATTTTCAGACAAACTTTATAATGAACTTTATCTTTCAGAATAATGCAAGGAATTGCCTCTTTAAGTTACTAACATTATTTTCCTAACACCCTTAGAGTGCTTTTTTCTTATTTGTGAGTGTGCAGTTACATAGATGAATACCTAAATGAACTCTGCCCTTAGGAAGTTGTTGAAGCACAATTTACTCTATAATTATTTTTTCTATTGTTGCACCTCCTTTGGTTTTATCTGCGTAAACCAAGCTTATCATTTTTCAATTTACCTGTTTTCTTTTTACGTTAACTAAATTAATTACTTTCAAAGTGGCCTTTTTACAAATAACCTGCTAAATTTGATTCCTTTAACGCTTTTGCACAACGTCGTAGCTTGTAAAATAGAAAATTAATCATTAGAGTTGTTAGGGTTTCCAGTTATATTGACAAAAACAGTTAATTGATTGGTTTACAAGAGGATTCTCAACCTTGGCGGCTTTTGTTGTGCACAATGATTTATTTTATTTATTTTCTAAATAATGATTACCAACACTGGTCAACATGATTTCTGGGTCTAACATTTGACATATTAAATTTTACTTTCTTCTACGCCAAAACTAAAGTACATATATACAGTAAGGATATAAAAAGTCCTCCCCCCACTTTATCTTCTGAATGGGACAAGATATCGAGATCGGGTAAAATTTGGGTAAAAGGGTGCCAGTTAAACTACTTTTTGGCATAAAAATGATTTCGGTCACGTGGTCTAGTGTCAAGAGGGCACTAACTACTTTTTTTTCAAATGGAAAGGAGTGCCATGTAGCACCTAGTTTGAAAGGCCTTTAGATTCTCTATTCATCTCTATTCATCGCTGTTTTATTTTTAATTTTAAAAATCGGCTCATTCATTCTAGAGTTACAAGCGTCTGAAGTTTACCTCCAATATGTATATTCAGTGCGGTTATTAAACGTTCTCTTTCCCATAACTTTTGAATAAGACAAAAAACAAAGTAAAAAAATTAATTCCGTTAAAACCGCATTGTTTTTACATTATTTAAGTCAAATTTCAAAAGGGTCTAAGTCTGGAATGGCTTAACCGATTTTTGATAGTAAAGTAGCGCTAAGAAAAGAATTAAAAGACCTTTAAAACGAGGAGCCACATGACCCTCCTTTTCATTAAAAAAAAATTGCTAGTGTCTCCTTAATACTAGGACACGTGACGGAAATTTTATTATTTTTAATGCCAAAAAGTACTTTAAGTGACAGCCTTTTACAGAAAATTTACTCGACCTAGATACCTTGTCCCGTTCCAAAGATAAAGGGGTTAAGGACTTTAATATCCTTACTGGATATTTTTTTTATTAAAGTTTGCTTTTATAGAAATTAAAGTAATTTTTCAAGTTTTTTCAAAAATCACCGGGTTTTATACAAGGAGTAAATAAATTAATGGCTAAAAATAAATCATATAATTCCTTTGTTTATTTTAGGAAGAAAAGTTTATATGTCCTAAACCTCTTAACTTTTAAGCTACAGGATGTCAACATATTAAAGCCGTGTCTTTACGGGTAGTAGCTAACTTGTTGCTGATACATGTTAGAAAACAAATAACTTGTTGCTTTTGATAAAATTTGAGAAACATGTTAGATAAAATTGTTGATAACAGTGTGGAGTAGCAAGTTAGGACGCGGTTTGCTACTCAATACTGTTACCAACAATGTTATCTAACATGTTTTTTTTTAAGTAACAAGTTATTTGTTTTTTCAACATGTATCAGCAACTAGTTTTGGTAGCATGTTACTAAGTGAGGACATGGCTTAAGATAAAAATCGTTTTCCTATAATAACTTTAAAATGTTTTAAAATATTTTTACGAAATTTGACATGCATCTACTAAACCCTAATAGGCATCATTTTTAATGCCAAATCTATAGTACGGCACTGCTTTTTCTAAAAAAAAGGAAAACAAAATCTTTATTTATTTTTCAAGAAATTTGACCTCTTGACTTTTTTCTCCAATGCACCATTTTCACGTAGAAAAAAATGTGTTCAAGGCATTTGTGGTACAATAAAATTATTTTGAACCAGTATGCCTATGTCCTATTTTTAGTTTCTTTACGCGTAAACATTGCATCGGAGAAAAAAAGTCTGGAGGTTAAATTTGTTGCAAAATAACTAAAATTAAAAAAAACAATTTTGAAAAAGCAGTTGCGTACCAATATTTTTTAATTGAATTTCTTTTGTATTCGTATAATAATAATAATAAAAACTTTAAACAATTCACTCTGTAGTTTTACAAACATAGGCATAAATAAAAACATGATATTCTTATATTAAAGTAAAATAAAGGGTGGAATTTCAGCATCCCAAACAGAAGTTAGATGTTTTGGAACCTAAAAATATTTTTCGTCGTAACTCTTATCGCTCTCATATCAAATAAGAATATAATTATTAAGCAAACCTTAAGAACTAAAAATAAAAATTTAGGTATGAAAACTGATACCCAAAAAACAAACCGGTCAACAAAAAAAATGGTTTCTTTTTGTTGACCATTATAATTATTATAAAACCCTGTCTATCTTGCAATATTTGAAATGTACTTTTTAAAATATTCTTTAGAAAAACCTTAGTTTAAGTCGATATTATGTTTTTAAATTTTTTAATTGTAAAATATGGTTTATTTCCAAAAAGAAAAATCGTTTAATAATTGTGCGTGGGTAAAATTAATTGTTGGTTATTTTTACTTAACTTGGCGGTAAACTGAATAAAAACTTAACTAAATAACGAGAAAAGTTGGGAGTAAAGATCTTTAAAATTGTTTAGGTCCTAATCTAAAACTTTTATTTTTTTAGATAAGCTACAGAAGGGGCCAAATTCAACATCGGTATTTTATGTAAGCAATTTTTAGGTGCTTTTTCTTTTATTTTGATTTTTTTAAATTCATTTTTGCCTATAATTTTGTACAATATCTTTTTTAGTAAATATAGAAATAAAAATTCATACAAAAATATGAACAAAAAGTTGAGTTATTAAATACAGGGTGTCTGGAAAGGTAAGGACAAAATTGATAGGGGTGATAGAGTAAGCCAAAATAATATTAGTACGTCATCTAAAAAAAGTTCTATCGCGCTTCGTTAGGGAGATATTGACCTTCAAATTTGGTATAAAAATAAAACTTACTTTAATTATAACTTTTGAATTAATGCCGCAGTTCCAGAATAACAATATACAGAAGGGACAGTAGCGTTTCGCGCCAAAAATGAATAGGTGGGGGTAACACTGGTCAAATGTCAACGCATTACCGGGGAGTTTAGAACGGTCCGAGAATACGAGTCCGGTGTCAAAAGTTTTTATTTAGGGTAGCGTTTTAAACATCGCATACTGATTTGGTAATTAAAGTTGCCTAATGTAATTGTGTATTATAAAGGTTATTATTCTAAGGAAAAATCTGTATGTTCCACTCTTCAAGATACCAAAACGGTAGTAGATTTATTTGCAATTATATTATTGGCTTAGTTGTTTTATTGTTTTAATGCTTAATATTTATTTTATTATAAATTAATATTTTTAAATAAAAAGATTTTTTACATTACGTTTTCTAAAAAAGATGCCTGCATGTAACCTTTCCGGATGGGGTGCTGTATTGCGCTCTCTTTGTGGTTGTTTTAGACCGTCTCCTTTCCAGGCATTGGCATAAATTCCGCATCGAATGTTTTAAAGTAGCGTGACGTGTATCGTATAAATCCATTTTAAAAGGACTATAATATTAAATCAGTCAATTCTCCGTAATAACTGTTCATAGTTTAAAATATTATGTATGTATTCATGTGTTGTCACATTTTTAGGCTTTCGAAGGTTATGTTTTGAAGGTTGCATAATCTCGGCAAATTTATCTTGCTGAAGGAAAGTGAAACTGATAACATTTTTTGAATCCTATGTGGCTAACTTTATTCTGGATCTTTATTAATATTTCAAATGGCATCTGTTACGTGATCAAATTATCCCGATCACTTGCAAGTAAAGAAACTTATCACTTACTCTTTTTCGAACAAATCTGCCATTTCTTAATCAAAAGTCATTATTTATAAATTATTCGAAAATAATTATAACCTTAAAATATTTTTAAACAAACAAATACATACATACTGGGTAAGTAAAAAGTACCGCAACTTTTAAACATTTTTAAAACAGCTAAAGCTTTATTTACCAAATTTGGTATTTAAGGTGTTATGGACATAGGGGAATTAAATAGTGATATCGGCACTGTTGCCAGATTTTTCAGTTTTGTGCAACACGTATTTTTTTCAGTTTTTTAAATAAAATGCTCCAAAACCGCTAAAGCTATTTTTACAAAATTTGGTTTTTAGAGGTTTTCTGGCATGCCTAATTGTTTAGTAATGTAAGCATTGTTGCCAAATTTTAATAAAATTGCGGCGTTGTCATATATGGTAAAGATTGAATTCTAAAAATTTAGAATTTTTCAAAAGTTGGTACGCTTCTTTTATTGCAATTAAAATAAATGGGGCATTCCATTTAAAATACCAAAAATATTACATGTAGTGCAAAATTGTAAAATGTGGCAACAGTGACAGTATTACTGTTTAATTCTACCTGCCCAGAAACACTTAAATGCCAACATTTGCAAAAAACAGCCTAAGCATTTTTTGAGATAGCGCATATGAACTTTTTACCTATTATGTGGTGTTATCATAGCAGCTGGTAAAAATTTAATTTTGAAAACTTGTAGACTTATTAAATTTGGCCTGCGCAATTTATTTTAATAAAAATAAATAGGCATATTCATTTACAAAAATGAAAAAGATACGTGTAGCACAAAGCAGCGGATTCTGGCATCGTTGCCGATATTACTATTGAATTCCTCCTTATCCGATACCTTCCAGATACCAAATTTGGTAAATATAGCTTTGGCGACTTTTAAGATATTTAAGAGTTGCATTACTTTTTACTAACCCAGTATATTCTTTACAATAGGATAAAAAAATATATAATTTATATAAAAGATGTATCGACGCCTTTATAGACTTTAATGGCCGCACTCCTCATTGGGAACGTCTTTAAAAAATAATTTGTGGTAATAAAAAGGATTTTGCAAACTTCAACCCTACCTTGAGAAGTGATGTAAGAAACAAAAGACCGGTAATTTCATTTTTCTATAGCTTTAAATTGACCGTTTTAGTCTCAGCATAACACTATAAATAAAAAAATAATAATTTTATTATCATAAAAAGTTCCCAACATTGTTTTTGTTTCAAATTATTTTTAGATCATAAAGATATTTCTTATAGTGTAGGATGCTTTACTACGTTTTTTCTCAGTGTATTACCGCTAGAAGACTTGGTCAAGTGTCAATGCGAGGCGTTCGAGGTCACGAAATGTTGTACCCGCCACTTCAAAGGTGCCGACGGTTATTGTCCCTTCTGTATATTGTTATTCTGGGCCGCAGTACCAATAATATTTGGGCTACTAAACAACCTCATAGTAATTCTTCTTTTCATAGGTAAACGGCTGTTCAGTAAATCGGAATTATACAGGGTACGACGATTTTTTTTCATTTAATATACGCATTTTTAAAACTGGTGACAAATTTGACATTTTGCTTTGATTGTTTAATTCCTTCGTTATTTTTTTACAAAAAGGTATACCTTATTTGAATTGATATCTTTGACCGTTTTTTATAAAATTGTATTTTAAATCCAGACATACCAGCATTTAATATGTAATCAAAAATCCCATAATACAATTATTAAAATGTGGTAAAATTATTAAAAACGGTGTTTATGAGCCCCTTTAAGTTTATAATAAAGTTAAAAAGTATTTTAAAGAATTTTACTCGGAATTTTACCATATTTTAAAAATTTTCTGAAAAAAAAATGTTAGATATCGATTCAAATAAGGTATACCTTTTCTGTACAAAAGTGATAATGAAATTAAGTGGTCAAAGCAAAATGTCGAATTTGTAACCAGTGTTAAAAATGCATACAATAAATAAAAAATCGTCGCACCCTGTAGAATTCCGACTTTCTGAACCGCCGCGCGCGCCGTTTACCTATGGAAAGAAACCTTACTATGAGGTTATTTAGTAGTTCAAATATCATTGGTACTGTGGCAACAGTTTAAAAGTTATATTTGAAATAAGTTTTTTTAATACCAACTTTGAAAGTCAATATGTCCCTAACGAAGCGCGATAAACCTTACTATCATTTTTGACCTTAACTTTCCGGACACCCTGTACACAATAGAAAATGAATGAGAAATCACAAGAAATAATATGAATAGGTCTGTCAAAAATAGCAGTAGGTACCGGGTGATCATTCATAATGTCCACCCCTTTAAAAAAAATATTTTTTGCACTACAAACTTTTTGAAAATATATGGATGTAGGGTTTTTAAATACTTTTGCAGGGCTGTGAAAATGTTTTTTAAAAGCATTTTTATACAGGGTAGATAAAAAAGTATAGATTTTTGGGACACCCTATATAATATTTCAATATAAAGATCTTTTAAAAGATTTTTAGAAAATACCAGGTTCTTTTAACGGCACTGCCATACAGTTATGTCTATTGGCTATTCTTTTTTCTTTAATTATCAAGTTTACAGGACTGTCATTATTAGGTGAATAATTTTTTTAAAATTAACGTTGTTTTAAAAATGTGCAATAACACACGTTTTTAAATAATTGAACACTAAAGTTTAATTATTTATTTAAAACCAAAATACAGCGAGCTTGTCTACTCAAGTTTGCACTTTACGGATTTTTTTCTTGTTATTAAGAACGAAAAAAGTTATTTATTATAGAAAGCTTTCATGATCTAAAACCCAGAATGAAATTATCAGAAATTAATTTTTCGCAGTGGTATACGAGGCATGTCAAAAAATATAAATTTGGAATTACCTTTATAGTTTTAATAATATTAAAAATTTGTGTAAAGAAAAGATGTTTAGAATTGAAAATTACATTTAAATATGCAAAGCTGTTTATATTTATAATAACTTTTTCTTTTTTTATGCGTTAAGGTTTAATTTGACATTAGTGCATACATATATTATTATACGCCGTATTTTTAAATTTAAAAATACCATTTAAATTACCCCGTATTTCTGAAAACTACAAAACATAACTACAATGCTGTGACCTCACCTTTAGTGACGACCACTTCACTTGGCCGTATTGTAAATTGACTATGCGTTTATATGAAAATGCAATAAGCATTAACAACAAAAAAAATCACATAACAAGGGGTAAGTGGCAGTTTGCAAATTGGGTTAGTGCAAATATTTAAGTAGTTAAAGCTAAAAATTATTTGTCAGCAAAGAAATCTTAATAATTTAACCCTTTACTTTTTAATATAGATTTTTTTACAATTTATTATAAATTTTGTAAAAATCAACTGCGTATATAAATGTAAATTCAAATATTTTTATTACAAGCTTTTATTTAACTTGCAATGTATGTAACTTAATAATTCAACTTAATTTTAAAGCATGTTTTCAATCTGAGCTAAAATTTTGTACACACGTCTTGGTTCATAACAATAAATGTTTAGCTATGTAACGTCATTGTAAGTCCAACATGGCGGAACACACAGGATGGCGGACCAGTTATTTTTAATGCACCCCCACAATATGAGTATTATATTAAAGGGGGCTTGCTAAGAGTAATTCGAAAAATAAAGTGACGTCACTCTTAATTTAATATGCCGCACTTTTAAAAACAGTGGACTGCATTTTTGTATGCACTCCTACAATATGGGTATCAAATAAAAGGGCTTGCTAAGAGTAACTCGAAAATAAAGTGACGTCATTCTAATTAAATCGTGGCAGAACACTTAAGAGGGCAGACTAATTATTTTATTGCACTTCTATAATATGAGTATCAAAGGAAAGGGCTTGCTGAGACTAACTAAAAAATGAGGTACTTCACTCTAAATCTAATATGACGGACCAAGTTTTTTATGCTTTTCTAGACCATGGGCATTAAATAAAAGAATTTGCTGAGAATACAAATGTAAGTTAAACTTCTTTGCTGCAATCTGTCTGATTAAGTAAAAAAAAATTAAAACAAGATTTTATTAAAATTTACTAAAAAGAATAAAATAATCTTGTTTTTTAAAACTTTTACTAACAACATTTTTCCTCATTACACAATATATAGTATATTATAAAAAGCTTGTCGCGAGATTAACCTATGTAGATAAACAAATAAATTTAATAATTTTACTGGTAAATTTTACATTTTAAATTTAACAACAAGTAAATATACTTAAATCTCGCGTCAATCTTGTATATCATATAAATTGTGTAATGAGGTTATAAAGGGTGTTCCGAAAATAAAAATTATTGTTAAAATCCCCATTGAATTTGAAACAAATTTATTCTTTTTACTTTTTCCAAACGATATAAAGTTTTTAAAGAAACAAATAAAACCCATTTTGATGCATGACGAATTCTTCGAACATTTAAAACCTAAAATTTCCCTTTTTATTTTTATTAACAAATTCGTCATGCATCAAAGTGTTTTTTTCTTTGAAAACTATGTATCGTTCGGGAAAAAAGTCGTGATATTAAATTTGTTCCCAATTTTATGGGGATTTAAAAAAATATATTTTAAGAAAAAGCAGTGGCGCACTATTTTATCTTATATAAGTCTATACAAATATGGTGCGGATGTCACTTTTTTAGGTTTTACATAAAAAAATGTATTATGCAACAGACATTTTTAGGCATACCAAAAAAAAAAATTACCAGTGACGTCCATTAAGGTAAATATTTGAAAAAAACTGTACGCCACTACATTTTTCTATAATAAAAATATTTACTACAATTCTCATTTAGTTCCAAACAAATTTGATTTCTTTACTTTTTTAATTTGATTTACGGATTTCGCGTAAATAAATAGAAACCATTTCTTAGCATGGTCCCATCCTTATATCTAATATCAAATTCTACAGTACAAAGTCACCTTTGTTATTTCTTCTTTAATTAGATAGGGACTTGAGTTAGTGGACACCCTGTATATTACGTCCGTATTTTAAATTTTGTTTAAACAAATTAAAACCAGCACGTTAGTCCTAATAAATTATTCCATGCGAATATCTAATCACAAAAATTTGTATTTTGTAGGCAAATTCTCACTGTTACGTCTTTAGAGATTGCCTTACTTGTAAGGGTATTAATTACGTCTACGCCTTAATTAAAATTTCCTGAAACCGCAGAATACAGATTTAATTAAAAAGAGTCTGAATTTAAAATATGTCTTTTAATTACAGGAAAAAACATTTAACTTCAAAGGCATATTACTGGTAATTAAATGTGTACAAAGTCTACAAATTCGTTTTAAAAATAGTCGTTTTTACCTAAAGAAACTATGTAGTATGTTTAGTTCTTGGTAACACTATAAATAATATATATTTTAATATACATGGTGTTTCTAAACAAAAACGAACAATTTAGAAGGTGATTTCTTGATCAATATAAAGGCTAGTTTGCTTTATGAACAAGTGTTTAAAAGTAAGATGAGCCCAAGTGGAGGATTTAGAGATTAACTGCAGCGCGGCAGATTAATATACCGGAGGATGCCTTGTACCCGATTAAATACCTCCACCAAATATGAGCACCGTATACAAGGCCGATCGTAAAAACAAAAATACCTATATTCATCAGAGATTTTCGAGCGCGTCAGATTAAGGGTGAGTTAATTACAATGCTAAAGAGTGTATGTTTAACTAGTCTAACAATTTGAGGGTGACGTAAAGAAAACTTTCTCGAGAGTGGCTATTTTCTTTTATTTTAAATTAAAAAAAAACTTTAAGGATAACGAAAAATATATAATCCTATACGATCCGAAGGATTTCCACTAGCCGAAATAATAACATTTTGACATGACAAAATTTAGAGCCGCTTTCCCCACAGATGAAAAGCTATGCATTATATTGTGACGTTATGCTTTTAAATACATAGGGCCATTTTACGGTACTGGGGCAAATATACCATATGGAACTATCTTCTGGGACCATAAGACCAGTGGACAAATAAATAATTTATAATTTTTATTTCACTAGACCACAGGAACTATTTAACTATTAGTAAGGACATCCCCCAAAAGGAAAGCCCATAGGGCTTAACTAAACTTTAACTTTTTACTTGGCTTTTTATTCTACTACCTAATTCTTTCTAATTTTTTCCACACCACTTATTGGGTACATTTGTGTTAATATACAAAGTGAACTCGGTTATTTGGTGACTTAGCACGTTGTTGACCGTAAACGTTTATTTTATGACCTAGAAACTGTTTTTTTTTGACAAAAAACCCTACACCTTTTGAATGTGCTATTTTAATATCAAAATAATTAAATAAAGAATTTGCATACCACCCCATACAGGGTGTTCACAATATAACATTTTTTTCTTCTTACCACCTAAGCTCTGCAACCAGTAGTTCTCTATGATGCTCGAGTAAATCCCCATTTAGTATCGTGGGCTCCCCTACTAAAAAGTCAACCATTAGGGATATATCGTTGTACCAAAACGGCAAAAAATAACGCTTTAATTTTTTATCTTAAAACTGAAAATAGCTAAAATAAATTAATTTAAGGAAAATTTTGCTATTATTAATATATAGGTACTTTCTAAATATTTTAGTATTTCTTAGAATTGATAAAAGTGGTGGAAATTTGTTCTTGCCAACCAAATTTAAAAGGGACCTGGGTAATAACCTCAAAAAATATAAATTTAGGTATTCTGATTTATTTCGGAACTTTTTAACTCTTGTGTTTTTTTATAAAACTTACCAGTTTCTAATAAAAAAATAAAATGTAAATCATAAGGTGCTTGGATTTAAAAAAAATATATTTTATAAAAACATCTATTTATTTGCTGTAACCTATAAGGGTATTTCTAATATTATTTTTATTTAGCATTACTTGGCAGTTTAAATACAATGATTTTTGCTTTAAAGAAAAAACTCAAGGCATTTTTTTGTTTTTTTTTTTGTAATATTTCCCTAATGTTGAGAGGAATATTGTTAGTTTTATTATTATTTTTATTTTGTAATAAGTTTGTATATTTTTTATTTTACTTTCCGGCGAAATTTGTTTTTTTGGTCGCCGTATTTTACCATTATATTATAATTCATACATTTCTAGTAGCACCACCAAATATGAAGAAAATGAAGAATAAAACCTGAAGCCAAACAAGTTTATTCAAAGAGTAAGCTTAAAAAAAATCAAATAAAAGGAACCCTTACACAATTTTTAAATACTGTATTTTATAAAAAGTTCATATAAAAACCTTAACAAGGATTTATTTTGTGAAAATGTGTATTAAAAGTTTTTAAGAGGTAAATAATTTAATTTTATAACATTGGTTAACCATACAAGCATTTAGAAAATTGCATTTTTTACGTTTTGTCTTTTTATTTAATTTTTTAATAATAAAACCACAATATTTTGTACAGGCCCAAATTTTTTGAGTTTATTTTAAATTTTTAGACACACAAAAACTACAGTTTTTATGTGTCAAAAATGTATGAAATTAAAAGTTTGGATAATATTATGTTTAGACGCACTACTTAATTACCCATACACTTTTCGGGCATTAATCTACCAAATTTAAAAATAAACCACCTATTGCAATATTTTAAAAATCTTAATCTTATTAAAGTTTTTTAGTAAGAGGTAAATGGCAAATAGCTGGCACAATTAGATAAAGTATGATATGCATAAATTAAAATAAAAATGTACCGAGTTGTAACACATACAAAAAAAACAGTCAGAAATATAAGTAGATATTGCGGGAATAAGTTACTTTACTGTTGTTTTGAAATGTAAATAAAAATCTTTACCCATTAAAAAGAATGTGGTTTATATTTTATAACTTTGCAGTGTATTAATATTAATAAAAGCCGTATATGTGGCACAGAGTATGGCAAAAGTTAACTTCTTAGAAAAATATATATTGTTTATTCAAATTAAAAAATAAACACTTAATTACAAAGGCGTTAAGTTTTCTTTTTTTTTGTCTTATATATTGTCTTACAATGTATTAACAGTAACTTTATTTAATTATTGATCAAAATAACAACGTGGTTCTGCTACCAACGCATTATTCCCACATAACACTAAAATTAGTATTAACTCTTAATGGAGCTTAAATTATTATTAGGTTATTGCATAGCGACAATGGCCCTTAATACAAAATTTATTAGATGTTAGCTCTTAGACTTGCATTATTATTGTAAAATATGACTTTATAAAATAAAACGGACTGCATTAGACCATATTTTAGCATTCTGTTTTTAAAAATTTCAGTTTGTTTGTATATTATGAAAAGTTAATTTGCTTTTTTCAAGATACTGGTGTTAATTTTAAATAAAATTTGTTTAACTAGATATAATCATTATTTAATTTAGTATTTATTATTTTTGTTACATAATTGGTTATAAGAAATTACCTATATGAGGAGGTGATCTGCAAACCGCAGTTTTTGCATAAGAGATTATTTTAACAAAAACAGTTTTTGTGGCGCACTTGATTAAAATGTCAAACATTTTTTGGGATTTTTGGGATAGAATGAATACAGTTACTTAATGAAATCTCTAATTTAGCCATGGAACACTATTTAAAATATAATATTTCATACATAACTCGGTCTTGTTGATTTTGCCAAAAACTTCGGTTTGCAGATCACTTCCTCATATAATACTTCATTAAAAAAAAATTCTAATGCTTCTTTTGCGGTCTGAAAATATGCAATATAGATTTTTTTCTTAAACTAAAAAAGATGAAAAAAATAAATAAAATACGTATTATTAGCTATATTTTTATTTTCCTAATCTAAATAAAATATACATTAAGGATAATAAAAGCTTCCCCCTCTCTTTATCTCTTAAATGGGACAAGATACCGAGATCGGGTAAAATGTGGGAAAAGGATGTCACTTAAACTACTTTTTGGCATAAAAATGATTTTGGTTAAGTTGTCTAGTACCAAGGGGTGGGGTTGACATCCGTCCTGATATATCGCGACTGTCACCATGAAGGCCCATGTCCCGTAGTTCCGATTTTCGATATGGAACAGAATATTTAATTTTGTATAAACCCCTTATCAGAATGTATCAAAATATGTTAATACCTATGTTCAATTCCTTTACAAAATATTAATTCAGGTAGAATTTTTCATTAGTGGGAAGTCAGCGTATCGACGCAAATGAAAGGAATCGCCTGTTGACAGAATCTTGCCAAAGTAATTTTAAAATATCAGGTCTTCTTAATGGTGATATAATATATAGGGTGCTTTATTGGAAAATGTATACGCTTTTTGTTCTACTCTGTTTATTATGACCAGTAGTACAGTCAAAAAAATTCTTAAAAGAGCTTTAGGTATATTATATTAAATATATCTATCTTTATTAGTTTCTAATCAGGTATTTAGGTTATATTACAAGTGCCACCATTTTGTAGTAGGTGAAGGTATTGACTTTATATTCTAGGGTTATTAAGTACTCGTCAAGAGCTTTAAAATGATGTATTATTTGACCCCCTTCCTATTTAACAAATTTGGGGTGGTGGTTAGTTCTGGTTAGTTGTTGAAGGGACGCTGTCCAATATTTTGTAAAAAAATGTTCCTCCTCAATAAATATCTTGACGTGGTTCGGAGATTTTCTCACATCTGTCTCTTTTCGCAAATAAATTAGGTGGTAAGTTTTTTTTTATGAACATTCACGCAATATGTTAAAATTAAGTATTATTTTTTAACATTTAAGACTAAAAATACTTTAATATAGAAAACTTAGTTATTATTGGTAACCTGCATTATCCATTTAATAATATTAATTATATTTCATACTGGTGTAAACCCCAGTAACATTGCTCTTTCACAACAAACTCTAAACTTTATAACTACTTTATATTAAACTTGGTATTTATTAAGGCACGAGGCTACGTATCTCGCCAGGTAATTAATGGGTAGTGAATAGAATTAGGCTGGAGAATACTCGACTTATATCATTCTATCAAATATTGCTTTAAGAGTATTGTTTAAAACTTATTTTTTACGTCGATTTCTAAAGCCCTTAAGTTAATTTTAAAATTTTATTTAACTTAAGTTTAAAATTAAAAGGTATGCTTGTTGTTAAAAAAATTAAAATAAAAATAGGTTTTAAAAAAGTAGCAAACTGCTGCTTAATTCAATGCAATTGTACATTTTCTTCTCCTCAGCAGTGCATAATAATGCAATGGCAGTTTTAACCTGTGAATATCTTAAACAAAAAGAATAGATTAGATTAGCTTGGAGATGAATTGTATATCCTTTATCACTGCAACCTGCTCACGTTTATTGTGTGTCATTCGTCCATATGTTAGAGCACGCTATCCAAGCCCGGTCTTTTTAATCATACTCTACAAGCTTAATACTGGCGTCGCAATAGCACAATAAGTGTTCTGGTTAGTTCTTCTTCTTCCTGGCGGAACCTGCATAGGTTTTTTCTCTAAGGCCTATAGTTTTCAGGTGTTTATTTAGTCTGCAAAGACCTGTTAGTTGAACCACCATTATTCTTACCGCCTTTCGATGTAATTCAGAAGGTCTTTCGTAAATTGCGAGTATGCCTTAATGAATAATTTTGCTGGACGCTGTCCTGGTGTTCCTATCCACCAGTTATGGAGTTCCCTCATGTTGATCCATGATCTACAATACTTGGCATGACGGAATACCACAGCAGGGCTCGGGTCCTACCATTGTCCTTTCAGTCCCGTTCTTTACCAATTTATCAGCTTCCTCATTGCCTTCGTGACCCTTGTGTACCCTGGCGTTAGTTAGCCTATTTTTATAAGCATAAAGCCGGGTTCTCTAATGTACTCTGTGTATTGTTAGTATTCTCTTGTGAACACCATGTGTAGGGAGGGTATTTATTACCTCCCTTTATTTAATTATTTTGGTATTAAAGAATAGACATCCTGAACTAAAAGAAACAAATTTTGGGTCATAAAATAAATCGGCAAGGTCAACAGTGTTAAGCAGTCAAAACAAATAAGTTCAATAATAAAAAAATAAGTTTAAGTTTGTATATATACACAAATTGTCCCAAGAAAGGAAATCCTAAAAATTAAAATAAAAAGTAGAGAATATTATTATATTGAGTGACGTTAAGTAAAATGTAAAAGTTTTAGTTAAGCCGGTACGGGCTACCCCGAGTGCGGGGTATGCCCGTACCAAATGTATATACTTAAAATTAGGTTGGTGCTAAAATAATTTTGATGGTCCGCCGGTTCTATGCTTAAAAGTGGTATATTAGTCCCAGTGACGCAAAGTGTTTCTGTACAAAAATTTACGTCAGAGTATCAATATCTAAAACCCTATTTTAAGTGATTCTGTTGTAAACATTGTTGCTAAATGCAAATATAAAATATGTTTTAAAATATTTTCACATAACCAATAGATATTGGGTACTGGAAAAACATATTTTAAAAATTAAAATTTTAGCTTTATTGATCTACTGCACTTACCTTGTTGATGGGATTTAATATGTAGTTATAATAGTTCACAATAGTCAACAATAAATTGTCTTTTTTTTTTTGGCTTTTTTATGCCAAAATATGCCTTTTATTCTCCTGACAAGTAGCTGTAAAAAATCGTATTACTTGTTGCTGAAAAGACACTTTTACAAAAGATGAATTCCTGACACAGCCGGATGCACCGAGGTTGGCAGAAAAACGAACGTTTAGAATCTGTTTAAATTACTCTTTTGTTTAAAATAATATGGTTTTACGAAAAATATTTTGTTGCGATATAAGAGATAACCAGAGAAAGGAACAACAATTTTATTTCAGATTCATTTAAAGTAGAAAAAAGGAATTAGAATTAAACATGCAAAATGTTTTTAAATTTTTAAAATTATATGCAGTTACCGAAATAATTGTCAAACCTGTTCTCTAAACAATTTATTCTTAATAAAAATCTTTGCATATTAAGCCATAACTCACAAAACACTTATCAAAGTTAAAATAAATTTTAGAGGATACAAGGTAAATGAAAATTGACAGATTAAGCATAAAAAAACTACCCCTATTTTTGAACTTAAAACAAAATGTTCTTTGGAAAACTTGTCATAATTTAAAAAAGAACATTTATTTAACAATCAAAAATAAAACATGCTTTTTTCAACTTATCCCGGATATAGATTGAACTAAATTAACTTTGTACATAATTCCTATTACCCATACAAATACCAAATATTTGCAAGTGCAAGACAAACGTAAATGTATGCCTTTTTTGATTCAATTAGTCCAAAATTTGAAACTCTTTTTAGATTAATGTTCCACAAAATGCCTTAAAACTTTAAATTTTAAAATTAATTTGCATGTTTTTCCACTCCACTATATGTAAAAATAAAGTTTTATTAGGATCATAACAATAAGACAAATTTCTACAAAAGTTTAAAAATCCTTTTAAGGATTAATATATTTTAACATAAAACGAAAACATAAAAAAAATCAAGAGAGAGAAGACGTTTTTATCCAGATGAAAACGATGTGAAACTTAATTTTAGCAAAATACAGATTTTTTTTTTTAATTTTAAAATATATTTTTTTTTTCAAAACATAACTTTTAATTCTGTTCAAGTTTTTTAAATAATATTTTATTTTAAGTTTTAAGATAAAGATAGTTTTCTTTAATGTTAAATTTTTTATTTTGCACCTACCACGTATATGCTAAAATTTATTTAAACTTTGATCAGTGTTTTGTATATTTAGGCATATGTAGAAATTTTTATTTTGTTTAAAATAAAAAATAAAAAGGTTTTTTTTTTTATATGGTTTAATAATAATTATGGGCGTTTTATAAAAAATGCATTTAAATTTAATGTTTCCAATTCAATAGCTATTTTATTGATTTTTGTAAACTCTTAATTTAATAAAACAGTAATATAATATTTAAACATAAATTAAATTTGAGGTAAAATCCTTAGAAAAATATGTTTGTCATATAATAACTGACTAACTATCTAGCTAAGTAACTAAAACTGTAATAATTGTAAAACATACGGTATTTTTAATTAAATTTTAATAATATATTATAAATTGCTGTGTAAAAAGGCTTTGTTGGGTATTCGCCAAAAATTGCTATCCTATTATTCTAGAAATTGTATATCTCGGCACCAGAATCGAAGCGGCGTTTTCTTCGGGAGTATCTACAATAGAGAAATTCTTTCCAGAACAGACAGGCGGCAAAGGCTCGACCTTGGATTTTTACGTGTGATTTTAATTTAATTTGAAGGTTACATCGGGGTTTGCTATAAATTATTTTTATTTGTATATAAAATTACCAAATTTTACCTGTAAAAGTTTAATAACATTTTGGTAATGTTGACTTTTAATTTTGTTATATTTTAGTAAACGGCAAAACGTTTTTAAATTATTGTTATAATGTTACTTTATTTTATAATTTTTTAAACTATCATTTACACTGACTCAAATTTGTTGAGTATTACCACGTAATATCCCCTTTAATTCCAAGTAGCTGCTTTTCGATTTCAAAAATTTAGTCTTACTAGAGTTAAAATATACATTGTAAGGGTTAAAATAAAAATATTTTTGTTTGGTAATACCCAATGTGATTGTTTTACAGTTAAATCGGAAAATATGTAAGTTTATTTTTAAAACTAAGTATTTTTTTTATTTAAAATATATATTAGTGGTACATATTACTAAAAAGCTTATAAAAAGTCATATCCAACTTACTATGTAAAAAAATATCAATAAATATCGGATTATAGTTTTTCACTGCAAAATTAATTATTTACCACTTTACCATTTAATATCTTTTTCCATACCTTACTAGCTTTGATACATGTAAAGACAGTTTTCTAAAAACCGGGTTTTAAAAATATTTAGTAGGCCATGATATTTTGGAGGAGAAAAAAAGAGACCAAACCTACACTTCGTGTCATTTTACTTCATATAACCATTTTTATATTTGCAGCGGTTTCGGAAATTCCTGTATTAAGCATTGAAAAAACCTAATGTTGAAGTTACTTACAGGAGGTTAATAACTATTATAAGATGTAAAAACTAATGGAGGCAAAAAGAATCAAATAAAAAAATATTTTAAAACTAAATTAAGAAATTTACGTACCAAGAAACCCAAACTGTTTTACGCGAAAAATTGCGCTATAATTAATGTATTTATAATTCACCATTTACATATCTTTTCACAACTAACGTCAATATGATATGCTATTTATAATTAGACATTTTGTTTTGCTTTAAAAACCAATCTAGTGGTTTTAAAGAATTTTTAAGGACCTTTTTAATAACACCTAAATTTATTTTTTATTGATATACAGTGTGGGCCAAATTAAACTTGCACACTTTTTAACTAACGTTACTTTTTATCTGTTGCGCCTATCTTTTTCATATTTACTACGGTAGTAGGTAGATATATTTTTGTGTTTTTGCCAATTTTGGTAGAATAGTATAGTCAGAACCGGACTTATAGGACTTTTTCCAAAATGGTGCATTTAACTTCGTTGCAAAAAAATCGAGTTTATATACAATAGGGCTAATACGTTTTATTTTAATTAATTTATCATTTATCAAAAATATTTATAATTCCTGAATCCTTAAATTATTCACAGATTTGCTTTTAATGAATTATTTCCCATAGTATTAGCCTCATTGTAGCTAAAACCGATTTATTTTGCAACGAGGATAAATACAGTATTTTGAAAAAAGTCCCGTTAGTCCGCTCCTGCCTAAATCTATTTGACCAAAATCAGTAAATAACAAGTTATCATTCCTTAAAAAGTGTGCAAGTTTAATTTGGCCCACCCTGTATTATCTAAGAATCTATATGTAAGAAATAATTCCACACACAAAACACAAAATTAAATGGTTTTGCTTGCTTAACTGCTCAAGTAATTATAAACAGTTTAAAATAATTTAAAAAAGCCACATATTTTGATATGTTTGTTAACTAAATTAATTAATAAATTTATCTTTTTTAACATTTTAATTTTTTAAAAACCCTAAATAAAACTTGATACCCATTTTGTTTTAAATCATCATACCCGGTAATCAAATGAATAAGCCCGTAATACAAAGTAATACTGCATAATTTTTGGTAAATTTCTGGCTTTCATGTTTATGTCTTTTAATGCCAAAACTGCAATGATTTTAAAAATCACAATAACGGTTATATCAGTGTCACTATTGTAAATAAAATTATTATTAATAGTAAATAAAAACACAAGCTCGTTTGTCTGGTTAACCAAACAGAAGCTACAATTTGTTGTAAGCCTAGTTTATGTTATTAACTTTTGGTTAAAATAGATTTTTTAATATTATAAAATTTAACACAATCTATCTAATCTTATCTGACCGTTATTAAGCGTTAACAAAATGCTTTCTACAGAGAGTTAATTTACCTCTGCCGTATTTTTTAATGGCTACGAAGGGTTTTATGTAGCGTATAAAAAAAATGGGGTTAATGCCAAAAAGTTTTGGTATAAAAGCAAACTTGCTTCACGCCTTTCCTAAATATTTTTTAAATGAAGACTCTAAAAAGATTAACAAAATTGCATTTGGTACTTTATTTTCCATAAACAGTATGTTTATGTGACAATAAAACCTGTAAAAATACATTGCAGTTTTAGGTTAATTGTCTATATTTTCTTAACAATTGAAGCAATATGGTAACAAAAGGTTTTATAAAAAATAAATGAAATTGTTATCGGGTTTATTACCATAAATCAATTACAGAATATCTTTTATTATTATGAAAAATGATTTTTAAAATATTCTTGTAATTTAAATATGGGATAATTTTACAATAATACCGCCACACAAAAAATAAGTTGCTGTTCTGAAAGACAGACCATGGTATCTTTGTGTTTTTTGAGGCGCTAAACTCGAATCAGAAATCAGTTTGACCCCATCAGGTCATGGTAAAGGTCGTTTCAAAGTTAATTACAGCCCTACAAAACAAAAACAAAAATAGTTCCGAAGGACTTCATCATGGTATACTTATGTTTTTGGGATCTCTGAATCCGAATCTCTGGTCGGTTTGGCCCTATCAGGTTAGGGTCAAGGTCAAATTGTCAAAATTTGTCGAAAATAGACCACAATCGTGGTATCTTTGTGTTTTGGAGTCGAATCCGGGATCAGTTTTACCACATCATGTCACAGTCAAGGTCGTTTTAAGGTCTTGTTAATCCCATTCGCAGACAGATTGTATATATATATTTTTAAGATGCGGAAAAAATGCCATTGCAATGTCTTGACGCTAAAATATTGTGACGTATACTTTTGTATTCAGGGTGCACATATGTCACTGGGACTTTTACCATATGGAACTATTTTTTCGGAACTATTGCGCAAATGAATATTAGATATTCTCTTCATATTTGAAACTAAACTTTGGACATACCTCTTTAAGCTTTTTTTTCGGGACCTGGAACCGGCATGCTATAAAAAATATCTTAAGTTTTTACAATTAACTTTAGGTAGTATTTTCTATATTTGTAAATATACATATACAACTAACCTAATTCGTTTGTTTGGATGGTAAAAACACTTGACCCTGTGGATGTTTGATGAATATTATTTCGACCTAGAAAATTGTTTAACTTGCAGATTTAAACCATGATTTTATTACATAGTATTTTTTTAATACTGAAATAATTTACTACCCCCTTATACAGGGTGTTTACAATATGATTATCTAACCTAACTTATCTGAGTCTAAAAGTGGGTGCTTACGAAGATACAAGGTGTCAAAAATGTATTCTGGTTTTTATTTTTTATATAAAGAATTTTGTTTATAATAGGTGTATTGTTACAATATTTGGCCAGAGGAGGTTTTGGAAGGTGAAAAAGAAGAATCTACTAATAATGCAATATATTTTTTTATGTTGCTACTGTTTTGATTAAAGTGTGCGATATGTTAAAGCGATGAAAATTCTAAAAAATAATATGTATTTCTTTGGCAAGATTTTTTTAAAATATAAAACATATTTGTTAAAATTTAAATTACAGAATTAATTAAAGACCCAATAGTAAAAATATAGCCAAAACCCACGTGGACATGTTAAAAAAAAATGATAAAATATTTTTTTGGAAAGATAAAATTTGAAAGACTTAAGAAATGACTGTTTAACTATCTATAAAGCACTAAAATGTTAATCATCTCAAAATTTGTTTTTAATCTTACCATTTTGATCTTTTCCCCAAAAATGTAGAATGAGTGATAGGCATTGTAAATATATTATATTCGGGTTTTTTTGCCCTTAAAAAGAAATACCAATACTAATTCAGTCCAAACAAATTTGAGGATTACAGGGCCGGACACTAAAGGGATATTTGAGAGACTAAATGTTTAAGGAATCCGTAATAGTGTTTTTTTGTTGTCTGCAGAAAATATTAAGATTTATCAAAACAGGCGGCATCGTGTCACGCCAAGTAAAGTTTGCCCACTGAAATGAGCCAGACGACGCAAGAAGGCAGGGGAAATAATAATTCTGCATTATCGAGTCCAATCAGAGGCGTGCAAATAAATGATTGCTAAACAGTTTAAATATGATAAAAAATATGTAAACAAAATTTTATTTTTAAAAATGTAGTAGAAATTGCCAAAATCTAAATATTTTTAATTATAATGAGAGTAGCATTTCAGTAATATAATTAATAGCATTAGTGACACTAAAGGAATTTCAGACTTCCACTGTCTTTATTTATAACTATTCACACATTACAGTTTACACTTGAAAACGGACAGAGAAAGGACTGCCCGAAACGTTGTGTGAATATTTATAAATTTTCAATGAATTGTTAGCATTAACTGGGTAACTAAAAATTAAAAGCAGTGAAAGATTAAAAACCTAGAATATCGCAGAAGAGTTGGATTGAAAAAGAACCACTTACTTTCGTGTTAATTTAATAACAGAATAGAGCTCAATAAATTCCAAAATCAACTCTTTTTATTTCACTGACATTATTATTGTCACAAAAAAAACAAATAATAATAAAGACTTATCAAACAGAAAACTATAAATTAAAGCCACATACACGACAACACAACTATTATTTACTCACTACGCGTGTCTTAAATTTGTATGTCGTTCACACGTTGATGCATTTGCACCAACCACATGCAAATTATCTGACAATCCAGATTTTACACCAGCCAAACTTTTTGCTTGCGCAAGTAAACGATTTTTGTTTACATGCTCCAATTTATTTGCACAAATTGGTATGCACAAGTTAATTTGCGCTAATTGCATGAGCTTAAAACCCACCTTATATAAGCTTGGAAGAAAAACTGATTTGATTATGTAGTTTATTATTTAGTTACATACATACTTACCTTAATTAGTTTTGAATGCGATACAAAATAAAAATACTGAATTACATTTCCACGTTATATTACCCACACAAAATCACAATACTAAAAACTGTTAATAAGAAACAAATATTTAGAAACCCGGGAAAGTACGGTAAGTACAATAAATTCCAAACCATTCCCCGTCTATGTTGATGCGATGCTCCACCTCTTTGGAGGCTTGTTCCAGGGGCAACCAATCAGTGAATGCATGTATTTGAGTGCTTATCTTGGTTGTCGGAAATTAAGAATTTAAAAATATTTGAGGGGTGATATGAATACTAAAGCATAGTATATTCGGTTCCTCTAGGAAAATAGAGCAATACAATAAAATTACTTTAAAAATCCATAAAAAGGTGTAAACAAGTACTAAAAATATAAAATATTATATTTATAAAAGTATAAAATAGGTTTACAGCATTAGGATGAAAAACTGGCAACATCTTAAAAGCAACTTTAGTTTTTTCCGCATTCTCTCCATCTGGCTAGACTCAGTTGGCAAACTGTAACTACTGGTTACACCGCCGCGAACGAACCACTGGATGCCACTTTTGACCTCTCTATAACTCAAAACCTATTTTACGTAAACACATAAAACGTGTGTTTATTTATACCCATTAGGACAACTAGTAGCCCAAATGTCATAAGCTAGCTTAAACAGTTATAACGATATAAAGGTTTAAAAGCCGCCAATTTTCCACTAATTGGCTGACTGACTTACTGACTATAGATCAGAAACCTAACCCACTTTCAGATGACCATAAAGATGAAATTTGTAATTCAGCTCGGTAATTGTGTGTAAGTGTAGAAAAAAATCTTAAAATTAAAAATAGGGGGTCCCCATACAAACAAATGTTTTTTTTTAATTGTAGCGTTTGAACTATCACATCACTTAATTAAAAAGTTATCTACTTAATATAATAAGTTGGTGGGGTATAGTGGTTATTACATTCGCCTAACACGCGGGAGGTTTCGGGTTCGATCCTGAGCGAAAACATTTGTTTTTAATTTTTATTAGTTATCAATAATATATTGACCACTAAAGCAATATTATGTTCCTTGTTTTGCTGCCACCCCAATAAACCAACTGAATACACAAAGCATGTAAGAAATTAAATGGTTAGTGCTAATTGTATTGTTTTATATTTATTTTCTTAACAAGAAGTAATGAAATCCCACCAAAAAGATAAATGTGAAAAAGGTAGGTAAGTCAAGTTCAATGATAAAATTATGCTGGGCTGTGGGTTTTGCCGCAAAAAGAATAAAGATCTAAATAAGTGACAAGTTCTGTACAAAATCCAAATACGTACGAGACCTTAAAGTAGGTTAGATTTGACTTGGCCAGTTTTTATCAGAATTATAAGAACATTTAAATAAGTGGAAGAACTTATTTTATAAAATTACTGATGTAATGAAAACTGGCCAAGTCAAATCCAACCTACTTTAAAGTCTTATACATATTCTTTTTACGGCGGAGCCCACGGCCAAGCATAACTTTAGTATTGAACTTGGCTCTTTTTGGTGGGATATTTTTTAACAAATATTACAATAAAATTTGATGTCTAACAAAAATGTTATTATAAGTTTATGGATTTCTTTGTTTAATAAATTTAAAATAGGTGTAATAAAAGAAGCTAGTTACAAAAAGAAAAAGTTAAAACTTGTTGACCAGTGTAATTACTGTTTAAAATTACAAAAATAAAAAATGTAAAAAAATAAAAATCTAAAGCCAATTACAAAATAGGCTTTATTAAGTCATAGTATTTTCCACATTATATAACGAGTATTGTAACTCTCTTTCTGTAAGAAAATCCCAAACATTTCAATTTTGTTTGAATTTAGGTTATACATAACTTTCGAAGCAAGTAATTACTTTGATTAGCTGCATACAGTATTACTAAAATACGGTTTCATGCTTATCAACAATGGAAGTATCTCCTCGAACTAATCATATTTAGATAATGTATTACCATGTCGTGTAATAAAGGAGCAAGCGAATATGCAATTAATTTTCTATTTAATTATCATCATAACAATTAAAGTAGAAACCCTATAGGTAGCTTTTGTAAGGAATGTGGATTCAGCAAGTAACCGAAAATGTGTTACCAAAAATAAACAGGAACCGTTAACTTTATGTTTACTTTATTTCTAAGAAATTATGAAGAGAAAACTTTTAAACTGACCCCTACTAATTATAGCGGGTCGTGCATCGCCATACTGGCCATATCGATTTTACAGAATAGTATTAGACTATTTTAAAGACGTTTATAAGATTAGAGCACACATTTTTTCTTTAAATTAGCCAAATAAATATTATTTAAGGAAAAAATGCATCGCAATACTTTACAAATGGTTTTGTGGAATAACTTTTAATTGCCTTATTAGAAAATACCGAAATTTAGTTTGTAAGCTTATTTTATCCTTGTCTTCAAAATAATCCCATACAATTTTGTTGTAAAATCCACAAAGAAGCCATTATTTAGAGGTCCCACTGGTGATGCACTCGGTATACATATGTATGAATGATCACTTACAGCTAGCAGTTTAAATATTTAAAACGTCTGTTAAATATATATATATATATATATATATATATATTTACTTCTTTGCAAAATTAGGCCTATTTCCCGACTATCCCGGCACTTTTCTGTCCTGCTTCTTTTAAAACTAACTGACATTTCCAAGTTGGAACATCCGCAGCATTGCCAGATTGAATAGTATCCGACAGTTGCAAAATCTTGCTTTTTAAGAAAATTCCAAGCAGTCAAGAGTTTTATTCTCTCATTTTTGTAGAATGATTTTTGACTGTTTGTTAAGAATGGGGATCTTTCGGTAGTTTTTAAACTGCCAACAGAGGGCGTAATGGGCAATAAACTACTACGTTTGTACGCCATCGCGAGTTTTTAAGGAATTTCTTTAGGGTTCGTTGTTATCACCTATACCGTACTGATAACAACCAAAAAGTGTCCTAATGTTAAGAGACATTGAAAATGACTCTGAGCCAAAAGAAATTAAAGAACAACTAAAAACCAAGCAAAAGATGGACGTAAGAAAAGTCTACGCTATAATAACCAACTACCGACTACTTTTTATGATAGTAACTGGCGCTGTCAGTCACAATCATTTAATGCAAAATGTGTCAGCAATGGGGACACGCAACAACATATTGTTTTAAAGCGTCTAGGTGCATGCACTGCGGAGGCTGCCAGTTACCAGCAAGCTGTGCAAACACAGAACAGGTAAAAAGTGAAAATTATTCTAAAAAGCAAAAACTGTCCAATATACCAACACAAACTTTTAAGAATACAATAAAACACAATTTACCAAATCACAATGTACACTGAAGCCCCAAAACCCACACCGAATGTCTGGAGTAAGGTCAGGGTAATTTGCCCACGGAGAGCCAGGACAAGTGACTCCAGCTATAATATCCATCAGTCACAAACAGACTATAAAAAGAATTTTCCAGCCATTAGAGGGCAAGCCAGCCAGGCAGAAAATTTTAAAATTATCAAACGACACATTACGAGAACAGGTTACTGATATTTGTGGAAATATAAATTTAAAATCAAAATATTATTTGGCTTTTCTCCAAAAAGACATTTATTAAATATTCGAAAAACCTAAACCTTTAATATACAGGGCTACCACAGATTCCTGACACTAAAATATGACGATCTAACCCAGTGGATGGTTTCGGAGATACAGAATGTCAAAAGTTATTCTGGCTTTAGTTTTTAATAAATAATTTTGTTAATAATGGGACTATTGTCACAATATTCGGCTTAAAGGTGTTTGAAAAGGTAAAAAAATAGAATTTGCTATATATTTTATTGTTAACTTTAGAGGACGCCACCTAAGGTGTCTTGCACAAATTAAAAATGTAGTAATTTTTTGAGCCACTTTAAAGTAACTTTTAAAAATATTTATGTTTTCCTATAAAAAGGTATACTGAATGAATGTTGATTTACGCAGTCGTTTCTGAGATATCTGGATTAAAAAAACTTTCTATATAGCAAGATATAAGCTATACAGGGTGTTTCAAAATTAGATCCTAATCTTTTGAGTGTGAATCCTTACGTGATTTTAAGAAGAAATTTTCATATAAACATATGTCCTTAATGGCTTAACTTTTCAGATACAGAATGATAACAAAGCTTTTTTTTTTAAAACTTTACCACCCTGTATTTTAAAAAATAAGCCTTTTAGAAAATAGGTTTATTTGAACTTTTCTTCTTAAAATCACCTAAGGATTCACACTGTAAAAGATGAGCATTTAATTCTAAAACACTCTGTATAGCTTAGAACTGGTCGTAAAAAAGTAACTTTTTAAATCCAGACATCTCAAAACCGGTTGCCCAAATCAACTTTAATCAAGGAGGCCTTAATTATGTAAAATATGTTAAAATATATATATATATATATATATATATATATATATATATATATATATATATATATATATATATATATATATATATATATATATATATATATATATATATATATATATATAAAATATATATATATATATATATATATATATATATATATATATATATATATATATATATATATATATATATATATATATATATACATATATATATATATTTAAAGTTACACAGAGTGGTTCAAAAAATTATTTTGTTTTTAATTTGTTCAAGATACTGCAGGTGGCGCCCCTAAGTTAACAATCAAATTGATAGCAGATTCTTATTTCTCACCTTCCTCAACCCCTCCAGCCAAACATTGTGACAATACACCTATTATTACTTCAATGCCCTGAATAAAGAAAACTGAAAAGATCTACATAGATATGTATTGTAATTATTCCATGAAATATAAATATATTGAGGAATAATAACGCTCTTTTAAAGGTTAAATAGTTCGAAACCGATCTGTGGTTGGTGATCTCAATTAGATCTGTACCATCGGCATCGTGCCAAAAAAATACAGAGGCATTAAAATCCAAGTAGGGAAGTGTCTCCTGGTCTATAAAAAATTGTATTTCTTCTATTTGGCATTTTTTAGTCATGGCTCTCACATTACATTAACTTTGATAATAATTAAACATTATTATCCTATAAGCCAAGAGATTAAATTGGATTTGGTTGTCCCATTTTTTTTTGAGACTATGTTATATAGAGGTTTTTTAACTGTTCTGTATCCCAGAAATATTTATTTTAAAAATCCCCATACTATTGTGTGCTTCTATTTGCTTTTTTATTTTTTCATTGTGAATATTAATTACTTATACTATTTAGTTTTTTTTGTATTTAAACTGAAGTTTATTATAATCGACTAGACCTTCAAATCATTTAACTTAATAATAATTTTATGGGTTACATTTTTTTAGATACCTAATACTCGGTTTTGGAACTGGAACGGTGTTTTGCGAGGTTATGGGTACTGGTTCTGGTGGCTGTCGGAGGAATTTTCAGAGCCACCAGAAGTTATTTATAGTAGTTTGGAGTCTATTATTCCCTTGTGTAGTACTATAAATCTAAAACATAATTTTATATAAGCCCTAGGCCAATATTTTTGAACGTTTTAGGTAACAGCCTAAATAAAACTCATTCTGCAGGGTGGCGCAAAATATACGTATAATGATGTAAATGTTTTACAACTTTTTAATATACTTTCATTTTTTATTTTGTTTTGGGAACTTGTAAAAAGACTCGGAAAATGTAAAATGGACCAATATACAATAGTACAAAGGACCAAAATCATCAAACATTTTTTTCAAGCGAAAAGTCATTCTAACGCTGTGTATGTATCGCCGACATTTTAATTAACTCGTTGGACTCTAAGGGCGAATACTCAATCGCTTGTCTTGGTTGCTTATTTTTAGCAACAAGGTTCAGTAAGGAACCTTCGTGGTGCCGGAAGACTACCTATAGCGCGCACCGGCGAAAATATTGAACGTGTACGTGAGGGCGTGGAAGAGAGTTCTGAAACATTAACGAGGAGACATTTGGCATAACTTCGGTTATCAAGGAGGTCTCTTTAAAGAATTTTGGCCACATTGTACATGTATTTTTACAAAATCTAGCTAATGCAAGAAATAAAGTCGACATACCCTAGTTGTGCCAAACATCTCCTCGATAATGTTTCACTCTTTTTCATGCTCTCCCGTGCACGTTCAATATTTTCGCCTGCTATTTTCCTTGCTAAACCCTGTTGCTGAAAATAAGAAAAAAGCGATTGATTGTTGGCGCTGAGGCTCCAACCTGTACATTAAAATGCCGGCGATACACCTGCTGGTCAGAATAACTGACTTCCTTTGAAAAATAAAATATCGATAATTTTGGTGCGTTGGCAATGGTGTATTGCTCCATTTTAAATTTTCCAATCCTTCTTTACAAACTTCTAAAAAAAAAGCTTTAAAACATTTACATCATAACGTTAATTTTGCGCCATACTGCAGGCAAAGGAAAACTAATATAGTTGACACCAAAAAAATAATATGTTTTTAGGTAACAGACACCCGGGTTAAATTGTGAGTGGGGCTCCGCCCTTTACTACTTTACAGTAGTTACTTTTTTCAATAAAACTTTTTGACAACCAAAAAAAGTCTTCAGGTAAAAAGATCTGATAAAAGGAGGGTACTTTTTTTCTCTTTGGGGGTCTCTTTTTACCAGGGGCCTGGGGCGTTCCCTTTCCTCGGCACGCTAGTGCACATGTGCATTGCTTAAATTATTTCTATCACTACCAGTTTACCCAGAAATGACTAATATTTTTGAACTTTAAATGGCACCATCGATATATTTTATCTTCCTCCAATTGTATATGTCATACCTCACATGTAATATTTTATTACTTCTGCTTTTAAAAAATTCATGTTTTAAATAAGCACTAACGGCTTATTTTAGGTCAGGTAGTAAGGAATAAAGCCTATTCCTTATGCATTAAACTTTTTACTGCAATTAGGAAACACACTGCAGAGTTGGGTCGTATTGGAATACTCAGTATTCTGAATAGTATTCAGAATACATTTGTGTGTTTGGTATTCAGTATTCGGCAGAATATTATCAGAATATTATTTTGCTTAGTATTCGGGATTCTGTATTCGAATACTTTGAATACTTTAGAAGTATTCGACGAATATTTTTTTGAGTATTCGAATACTGGCGTTCGAGTATTCGAATACCGAAAAGTCTAAGTGGTATCCAAATACTAAAATTGTCATGATTTGAATAAGAAAAGGGAAGCAAAATAGAGAAAAAAGAGGTAAGGACCTTTTTTTTTGCTCTTCAATTTTGTCATAGGTTTTGTTTTGTAGTATTCAAATTTTTTCTCTTTTCGTTTCCAGTATTCGAATACCGATTCCGGGTATTCATGTATTCGAATACTATTTTTCTTCCAAGTATTCAAATATTCGGTGTTCGAATTCTTTTTTTGCCGGTATTCGTATTCGTATTCGAATACCAATTTTCAGTATTCTGCCCAACTCTGACATGTATTATTGTATTATTTTTGATATCTTTATCGTTGCGGACTCCTTAAATCTACGTATAATTTTAACATTAACAAAAAAGTTTTAATCTTGTCTATAGCTAGGGCTGGGGGCAGCTGCCACCCCTGCCGGTCCTTGGCGACGCCCATGTTTTATTGCGAAATAATTTATTTCAGCATTGAAATTTCAGTGACGGTTTGTCTATTGTAAATGACGGCATTATATTTAGGGGCCTATGTTCCTTTTAATGGGTAATTAACTTAAATAAATGCGATTCCTTATATACCTCTTACGCTAAAATATGGGTCTACTACAATGACAGAACTTGGTTGAAACTAACCACATTTGAATGATGTATTACTTTGTCGGGTAGTAAACATACAAGCGGAAGACAACTATTGTTCTATTTTATTATCAGCAATTTAATTAAGGAACAAGTTTCAAATGTCTAGACATTATGTCCTTTGATGTAGTTTTGCTATTCCTAAAAAGACAGAATAGCATTTGGTTAGTTTAAAATTTATCGGGTGCCGAGGGTAAAACACGCAAGCCTGTCATCAGTGCCGAATTAAGCGTGAAGCCTTGAAGCGACCGCTTCAGCACCAGGCACAAACGTAACTAGCCATCGAACCAGGGAGGGGACTAGGGGGACCCGAGAAAAATATCGTCGCAATGACGTGAACTGTACGTATTTTTTGTGCTTTCCAACAAATTCTGAAGACCAAAAAAACGTCCCTAAGTTAAAAAGTAACTTTTATTCAAGCCTGAAGTGTATCCGTCAAAACTTTTTTATTTCAGAAATTAAAAAGGGCCTCACCTCAAAAAATTATTGATACAGTACCATATGTAACAAAGGAACAATAGCATGTTGTACCTACTTACATGCCTGTACCTATTAATTTTTTTAACATTTGCCTATATGGTATATTTTATTTGGGGGGTTGGCTGGCCGCGTCGCCCTCCCCTTCGGAGTTACAGCGGTGGTTTTGGGGGCGCTAAAATAGGGTGATAAGAAAGTACAAATATGCTGTGGGTATATTCTTTTGATGTGGTAAAATGGAATGAATGTTGTTTGGGAAGGGCGCTTTTTAAAGGTGAGGGAAGACCTTTTGTTTTGCCCTTTATTTTTAATTGTAACAAATTTTTATATTCATTATAATTAAAAAAGCGCAAACTAGCCGAAAAAGGGCGCAATTTCAAAGGTGGGCATATTTTTTTGCTCTTCAACTTTTTTTCAGACAAAAAAATTATTTACATATTTTTGGGTCTGATATATTGAAGGGGGCCAAAATTATAGTTTGCTTTATAAAAAAACCTATCCGGCACTGCCTGTCATAACTGTCAGAAGTGCTATACGATTTTAAAATTTTGGTGGAATGTATGGTTGAATTAGATGCAGATTCATTATTATTAACTTTTATCTAGTACTTCCGGTTTAACTGGAAGGGCTCTTAATTTTGCTAACTAAACACTAGACACAATCGTTGATTTTGTAATAAAAAATAGAATCAGATACTTACTTTTTTCACTTTTTTCGAGCCATATAAAAAAATAAAGTTGATGATGGTTGCTAGAAAACGAAACGTCGGGTATAAAATTTAAAAATACCATCATCTAGTAGTTAAAAAATGCCAATAAAAAAGTGTTATTAGTTTTTATATCTCTTCAAATAAAGTCAGAAAAAAATAAAATCGACATAGTCAAATTTTTGATTTTGCCAAATATCTCAGCGGGCCATGAAAATTTTTCAAGTTTTTAAACGGCATGTAAATAAGCTTTAAAAAACACAACTTTTTCCTAATTTAACCTAAGCTGTATCTCCAATGGGTACTGAGATTCCAATGCTTAGGATCCTTATCTTGGACACACTGTATATGTTTCAAACGCAAATATTCTTATAAAACTGGGTATCTAGGAATTTTTATCATGGGGTATTTAGATCCGATGGTTATTTTTAAGCATTACCTAGAGGGCACCATCTGCACTACTTAAAAATTACCATTTGCATCTGAGTAAACCAGTATTTTGTAAGAGTCGCTTTAAGCAAACGTTATAATATGATATATTCGGCATCACATTCATTGCTTATTTCTGTGATTTCTTAAAATCTTTAATTTTGGCACCTAGATCACTTAGCTCTGCAACTCTACAACTTTTTTACTTAACAATTTTATTTATAAATATTTAAAACATTTTTTATCGTTTAAAAAAATAATACCTAAATCAAGTAACGACCTTAAACTAACCCTTTCTCTTTCCAAGCCACCTTCACCTGCGCGAGTGACGCATAATCGCATAAAAGCATGCGTGCGCGATTTTGCCTGACTTCCAAATGAGGAGCTTAGATACAAAACCGGACAGTTCGTAAGCTTTTGCCATAACTTAACAAAAATATTTCTGAAATTTAGACGTATTAGAAAATATCTTTTCTAATATTTTCTTTTTTGTGTAATCGAGAGTTTTTGCGTTTTTTTTTAATTTTGGAGAAATGTATTTGTCCGGTTTTGCATCTAGGCTTCTTAAATAACCCTACCCTAACACCTTACCATTTTATGCTTTTACATTTTTATACTTTCTTGGACTTCCGATGGAAATATTCACTTCAGCTAAAACAGTGCTGTTAATACTTTTAATGAAAGTCCAAGAAAGAAGTGTTATTGAAAATCGATGTTAGTCTAAAACTATTAGAACTCAAAAAAATAATTACTAAAACAATGCACCAAAAGTTAGGGTAAAACTGTTATATTTTTTGTGTACACAGAAAACACCTATTAAATAATACATTTTTGTTATAATTTGAAACGCAATATATAGCGTCTTTACTTTAAATGTTACCATATTATGAAAAAGTATTTTATTATTAGTTTTACAAAATAACGTATTCTTTATAAAAAGTTTTGTATAATCTAAAACCAAAAGTGCAGTAATAAAATGTTATTTTTTTAGTGATTTAAAAAAGTATTTTAAAAATAAATTTTGCTTAAGAAGAATGTACCTGCACAACGTCAAAAATTTTATTTCGAATAAAATGTGTCAAATTAAAAAACAATAACTTTTAAAAATGCAAACTTGATTATTTAAAAAACAATTTTTTTACGAGCTTTTCTGTGACTTTTGCTGTTTTGTCAGTTCTTAGGCTTCAATTACATATTACCGTTATCCCATAAAAATGTTTTTAAAAGGTTTTCTTGTAGGTGAAGAACAGGACCTGACTAAAGGGGCGGGGCGGCAGGCGGAACAAGTACCCGGGGCCCCCACAACAAACATCTTTAAAAAACGTGAAGAAAGGTAACATATTTATTGATTAGGACCTTTTTATGGTCTTCAATTTTTTTAAGGTACAAAATTACATTATTTATTTACTAATGGAAACCTTTTTCATTCAATTTATTTTAGGTACAAAATTCCAATCACTTTTACTTTGAGGGGGCCCCCACAAGTTCATTGCCCCAGGGTATCCACACCTCTAAATCCGGCCCTGGTAAAAAGTTTTCTTATTTGAAAGATACTTTTAACCCTAAATTTTTCCTTATATAAGTTTTTACAGTGGGTCTACGTAAGTAGGCGTCATATTGAAAAAAATTATTAATAATTTTACGAAAAAAGTTTCTCATTATAAAAAGTTCTGCATGGTCCAAAACCTAAAATGCAACTATTAGATATTAAATTGTGTCATTTATTCACGAGGCTTGGCCAAAAATGTAATTTTTGCTCAAAAGTAAAGTACTAAATTTTTGCTAATAATAAAAATTGTGATAAAAAGGACGTTTAGAATTAATTTTTCTTTTTAAATATGCGATTTTGTTTAATTAATTTGTTTTTTGTGATATAATCAAGAAAATGTAAGCTTGTACATTAGTGCATTTTACATTGTTCTTGTTTTGATAACAGTAAACTTTAAAGTTTATTTAAAATTATCATATAAAGTTTATAATTGTAAAATATACCAACAGAACAACAATGTACAAACATAAATTTTTACTATTATAGCAGAAAAAAAGTTTAAAGAAAGTTGTTCAAAATACAGTAATTGCATATTTAAAAGTAACTTATAATCCTAAACATGTTTCCTTTATAATAATTCTTGAAATTAACAAAAATACAGGTACTTTACTCTTAAGCAAAAATTACATTTTTGACCAAACCTCGTAGATGGCTGACACGATTTGAAATCTGATATTTGCATTTTAGGTTTTAAATTATGCAGAACAATTTATAAAGAATAACTTTTTATTTTGTAATATTATTAATAAAAACTTTGCCACACGACGCAAACTTACACAGACACACTGTATATTGTCAAAGATAATGGTACTTTCCTCTTAAGCAAAATTCATATTTTGTAGATATGTCGAACACGATTAAAAAAACATTATCAAATGATTGTATTTTTGATTTTACATTATACTAAACTTTCAATAGAGAATATCTCTTTCTCGTAAAATTAATAATAAAAAAGTATTCCATATGGTGTGAACTGAAGTATACTGTATATAGCTACGCATAAACTTTGGTTAAAGCAGCTCTGCACTGATTATAATATAAATTACTATGTTGGGTTGGAGCTCCACCAAAATGATTTTTAATTTTCTCTAAATTATGCTGTTTATTTTCTTATCATGTTTGCTGACGTGGCTTGCGTGCAACCCTACATTTAATTGCACACGTGGTTTTAAAGTGTTGTTTTAGCTGAAGTGAATACTTAGGCTCTCCGCACATGGGTCGGTAAAACAGCCACGAGAACGCAATTTTTACAGGCATCGACAGCACGTAGGCATATTAGTTTGTCCGATCTCAGCAATCCGCGTCCTTAAGTAAACAAATGCAATACACTGTTTTGTATTTTGTTTACAATGTGTAATTCATATTGTGATTGTGTCTGGTTTTTACACGGGAAAATTAGTGTTACGTCATAAATGTTCTACCAAAGATGGATCTGTTTAATATTAGATTTGTTGACGAGGTTGAAAAACGTCCTGTACTTTATAATTATACTTTAATCAAATTTTTGCGGAAAGATTACACAGGAAGAGCTTTGTATGAAATAACAAAAAAGGTTAACCTGTCAGGTAAAAAATATTTTATTTTTTGTCTGTAAAATAATATTTGGTAGGATTTAGACTTTTGAAAACCTGTCTTAGAGAGCTCTATTATGACACTCTTCACTCTTAACCCAGTGATTTAATCCAAAGGGGTAGTTTTTGCCCCGTCGCGCCGATATGTTACAATCAACGTAATTAACTGGGCATTATTAATTAGGACCGGCCATTATTAATAATGCCCAAAAGCGATGGGCAAAATGAATAATTTATCACTTGGACCGGGCAGTATAAATAAGTTCCCACTTGCAGAGCCATATCATTGAAATTGGCAAGACGGCAACATGGGCCAGGGCTGTTCTGGTTAGTATTGGTAAGTATAAAAACACTACCGTTCACTTGTTTTAGTACTTTGCCTTAGAAAGAGTAAGAATTATTTATAATGGCCGGGAAAAGTGATTAATCATGCTATTTTAATCACATTGCCCAATTGAGTCGGACAATATGAATACAGACCTGCAATTATTAATAGTGCTCGGACTTATCACATGGCCCGTAACAGATATATTATTTTATTGGCTAAGAATATAGAAAAAATTTACCATTAAACGTATACTCGTCTTTGTACGGTTGTCGTCACTTCAAACACGAATATATGTATGCATACATACTGTCAAAAGCTCGTCGAATCTCGGTCTCGGCGCTGTTTTACCGACCCATGTGCGGAGTGCCTTACATACATTTTATACCTACGTCTTTAATATGATCAAAACCTTTTAATAAATATGTTTAAGTTTTTAAGGGCACAGTCTTACTAAATAATTTATTAAACAGTGTGTCTACTTAAGTTTGCTCCATAGGGAAAACTTTTGTATTATTAAATTTCTAAGAATTTCGTCAAATCTGCCAAATCAATACATTTAATTTCTGCTAAAGCTACCCCCAATAATAACGGTTGTATGGAAAATGTTGGGCGTCTCGTCAAAATGAAGCTACTTATGAAAAATTAGCTTGTTAGTAATGACTGAAAAATGGTCTAGGGATCCCTAACTATGTGTTTTTTTTTGTTAAAAATTACATAAAATAATCCAGTAGATAGAACTAGAAGAACCTTTGTTGTGTAAAAGCTATTGGATATTTGTATAAAATTAACAAAAAAATATGTTAAAGTCAAAAATATGACTGAAATTAGATGTGTATTATTTACTTATTAATCCTATGTACAGGGTGGGCCAAATTAAACTTGCACACTTTTTAACCAATATAACTTTTTATTTGTTGTGCCTATCTTTTTCATTTTTGGAGGGCTAATAGGTAGGTATGTTTTCTATAGGTTTGCCAATTTTGTTCAAAAAGGTTTAGACAGTACTGGACTTACGGGACTTTTTCCTAAATACTGTATTTAACGTCGTTGCAAAAGAAATCTGATTTAGCTACAATTAAGCTAATAAGGTTTTCTTGTAGACAAACTATGGGAAATGATTTAGTAAAAGCGAATCTGTCAACAATTTGAGGATTTAGAAATTATAATTATATTATGATAAGTAATGCTCCCCATGCATTTCTCTTGATTTTGAAAAAGAACTTTTTTAGTGTCCTTTGATCAAAATCAAAACTGTGAGGTTACCATGGTTACTAAGTTGGATGCTAACCAAACTTAACAGTAAATTAATTAAAATAAACGTATTAGCGTAATTGTAGATAAAATTATTTTTTTGCAACGAAGTTTAATGCATTATTTGGGAAAAAGTCCCGTAAGGCCAGTACCGTTTAAATCTATTTGATAAAAATTGGCAAACCTAGAGAAAACATATCTACCCATTAGCCCCTCAAAAATGAAAAAGGTGAGTGCAACAGATAAAAAGTGATTATTAGTTAAAAAGTGTGCAAGTTTAATTTGGCCCACACTGTAGATATGGCTGCACTTAAAAAATAAAATCTGCAATACAAGACAAGTGTTTATTTGGATTTGTTTGTAATATTTTTAAGAAGTCATTTTAAACCGATGCCGATGAAGGCAGGAAAGACTAATTTATTAACTTCTAAAATGGTGTTTAAATTCTTCCTTTACCAGGAGAGGTTTAAACCATTATCCAGCTGAGTTTATAGCTAAACAGTAATAATTCCAACTCTTATTGTAATTCAGATTTTGTTTCGTCTGTCTATTTAAACCTATTTAAGTCCAGGTTTATTACCCTGTATTTAAATTAATGAGTATATTTTTGTATAAAAATACATATAAAATTTAATCTTTTAATTTATTTAAATATTTGTACTGTAACAAATTTATTTACAAGAAGTTTCCACGACAAGGGTATCATTATTTACATACCAGAATAAACAGAAAAGAACACTATTAAGAATTTGGCTGCAAGCTTGTACTTATTAGGAAAGTTTAGGTTAACTAGGGTATTTGTCAGGGCATAAGAATATTTTTCTCAGCATCCAAAGGTCATCCTTAGAAATCTATTTTCTTATTTAAATAGATTTTAAGAATTAGTTTTGTAATTATTATTGTTATTATATTATAAACAGGCACGTAATCTATTAAAATTGTGAAAAGATTAGGCTAAAAGATCTTAAATGGAAACTATTGCAGGTGTCCCTCGCCGATTTGGATAAAACAACATTGTGTTGTAGAATCAAAAAATAAAAAACATCTATTTTTTTATTGGTCATTGAACACCTTTAAGGGGTAAAATTCACTTCTTAAATCCAACCTTATTTTTCTAATTACCGAAAAAATGAATAAAGGCTGATAGAGTTTTCTACAGGGTAATCATTCTTAAGTCGGCACTATTGCTAACTTCCTTATTATTAGAGATACGAAGTCGAGTAAAGCAGTTAAGTTGTAGTACTTTTTCCGCTGATTTTCGTGCTGCTAACCAAAGAAAAATGAACATCGGGTTTTCAATTTATAAGAAAAAATTACTTTTTTAAATGGAACACCGTGTATATTGTTCCACCATTCAAAAGATCTATTAAAGAGCTTAAAGTCCATATGTGGTATATCCAATTTTTAACAGTTTCGGAAATATGGCCATCTTTAGGAATTTAAAAATAAACCGGCATTTTTAAATAAAACGCTCTGTATAGTACATCTCCATTAAATGAATATTTTAAAGAGCTTTGACTACATTTAATATGTCCGTTATGGTTTTGGATATATGGCCATTCAAATCTAAAAAATAGTAGATATAGAGTCTATTTTATCTTCGACACTAAACTTAGTGCTTAGAGCTGTAAATATAATTAATATTTACCATAGTTTTTAAATTTGAATGGTAATATTTTTTAAACTATAAGAGATAGACAAATCATATTTGGTAGTTTTTTAAGCTTTATAAAATATCCATTTAATGGTGATGTAATATACAGGGTGTTTTTACAAAAAGTACATTTTTGTAATAAATCAAAAACCCGATGTTCAATTGTCTTTTGGTTGGCAGCACGTTAATCAGCGGAATAAAGACTACAACTTTACTAATTTAATCGACTTCGTATCTCCAATAAAATATAATTAATATTTACCATAGTTTTTAAATTTGAATGGTAATATTTTTTAAACTATAAGAGATAGACAAATCATATTTGGTAGTTTTTTAAGCTTTATAAAATATCCATTTAATGGTGATGTAATATACAGGGTGTTACAAAAGTACATTTTTTGTAATAAATCAAAAACCCGATGTTCAATTGTCTTTTGGTTGGCAGCACGTTAATCAGCGGAATAAAGACTACAACTTTACTAATTTAACCGACTTCGTATCTCCAATAATAGGGAAGTAAGCAATAGTGCCGCCTTAAGAATGATCACCCTGTATAAATTAAATTATGATTTTGATTTCGTAAAGAGATCTCAGTTCGTTTTCAAGATATTTGAAAATACAATTTTAAGGGTGAATTATAGAGGTGCATTTGATCCCTTAAAAGTGTTTATGGCCGATAAAAAATCACGTGTCTTTTATTTTTTCATGTACTAAAACACATTGCAGTTTTATTGAAATCGGTGAGAGGATATTTTCCCTTTGAGTTTTAAATAGTTATCCAAATAATAATTAAATTTTATTAAATTATATTAAAAGCTTTTTAAAGCACATAATTTATACTTATTTGATAATTTAATAATAATTTGGCTTCCAGAGTATCTACTAACCAATATAATAATATAAATATATAAACAAAAATAATAAAAACAATGCTCATAGGGTTTTATAAAAATATTACAATCTATACTTTTTATAAGATATACATAGGTGTGGAAACGAACTCGCCGACCATAGGTAATTGAAAGCACAGAAAATATTCGAGGTGGGATTTAGGTGCTCGCGTCGCTGTTCTATTAAAGGCGGAAGCGGTAAGCAAGGAGCCCGTGATCTTGTACTCCTCGCGCTCGTTGCAGCGGTGAATTGTAGAAGAGTACATAGCAGAATTGTAAAAGAGATTCTTTGCATTTATCACCTATGGCCGGTGGTTTGGTTTTCATACCGTTATGTATCAAGCTAAGGTCTTATCCTAGATAGGTGTTTGTGTTTTGTAAACTAATTATCTTGATATACGTTTCTTTTTAAACAAATAAATATTAAATAATACTGGTTAGGGATCCCTGTACCATTTTTCCATGTCATTAAGAACAAGCTAATTTTTCGAGAGTAGGTTCAGTTTGACAAGACGCCCAACTTTTCTCCTTACAACAATTTTCGTTGGGCGTAGCTTACAGGGGTAGCAGAAATTAAATGTGTTGATTTAAAGATTTTTTTTTATTTTTAAAATAATTATCCAAATAAACCAAAAAAATATTTGTCCTTCAAAATGTATGGCTAACGATGTCGTGAAAAATAGCTGCTAATCAGCTAATTTTTTGTCTGTTAATTAAATAATATCTATATAATTTAACATCCACATTGTCCTACAAATTGCGAGGTACGTGATTTTTGATATTTATCAAATCAATATATTTAATCTCTGCTACTCCTGTATGCTACTTCCAACAAAAATTAGCATTTTAGTAATAACTCAAAAAAATGGTCCAGGGATCCCTTACTATACATATTATTTAAGTACCTATATGCGTTTTAAAACACGTACAAAATAAAAGAAATAAAAAGTGTGACTATTGGTAAGTACACCTTTTTCTTTAAAGTATTGTATAATTAAATACCAAACCGAACAAGCAATCAACGTTTCTTAAGCTAAGTTTTTTTCGTTCGTTCATGTTACACAATGACTCCGGCTTTATGGACTGTTTTTTATTTAAATGAGTGCACTTTCGCAGTATGTAAAATTTGTTTTTGTCTAATTTGTATTTAAAAAAGTCAAAAACTTACATTATTACAATTTGAACTTGATAAAAAATTTATCAGTAGTTAGAATTAAACACCATATCAGATTTTAGGAATTTTGCCATGCATCAAAATAGCTTTTATTTTTTTAAACAAAAACCGTTTGTCGTACGAAAAATAACAGGAAAATAAATTAACTCCGAAGTAAATAATCATTTGAAAAATAATATTGATTCGAAAAAAAGCAGTAGCGTACTTTTTTTCTTAAAAAAATCTTGTTTAAACACCACTGGTAAAATATTTTTAAAAATTTCTTCAGCAAAAAATGTAAAATAATGCTTAAAAAAGTGTACGAAATTTTGTGATAATATCTGGAGTGGTAGAAAATTAATGACAAGACAAAAAGGCATTTTTCTCTCAGAACTTTAACAAACTGTATCTCGGAAAAAAGCATTTTCAGACCTAATTTTGTCTAAAAATGTTCTTCTTTTATTGCATTCTATACAGTGTTAAAAGGCAAATGTCAACCTTAAAATAACCCTGTATATTTTAAAATACATGAATTAAAAGAAAAATTGTTATTAAAAAGAAAAAAATTCAATTATTCGGTTCAGGTAGTCCTCTCTATCCGTTTTCAAGTGTAAACAGTTTACACTTAAAAACGTAGAGTTAGGACCGTCCGAAACGTTGCGTAAATAACTAAAAATAAAAATAATGGAAGTCTAAACTTCTTTATGTATCACTAAAATACAGTATTAACGCATCAATTTTTTAACCCAAAGTTTTAGGTTTGTTTTATACTGATCCGGCCGAGAAATAAAAAAAACATTAAAAAAATTAATTTAAAATTATGATATTTATGTGTACTTACTGGTTTTAGCGGTTTAAAAACTTTTATTACTTATTATCGATAACTTAAACCAACGTGTTTTTAGGCTTTTGATTTACCATAATTTTCCATTTATTGCAAATTAGGCTCTGAAAAAATTGAAGCATTGAAGTATTAAAAAGTAGGTTAAGCATACTTTAAAACTCTAAAACAAGAACTCTGATTTTGTATGGAGAGCGAAGCTTTAAAGGCTTTTAAAATAAACTTTATTTTAGCATAAAGCGTTACAAGGAAATTTTTTATTAATCGATGTAAAAAAATTGAGAAAATATTTACACAAATTAAATTGCGGTTTTATTAAAAGTTTTGGTATCTATCAAAAACAGTATTTTTCCAAATAATAAGTACAGGATGAGGAATACCGTTTTATAAGCATTAAAAACAGGTCAACCAATATTTGTCAAATTAAATTACCCAAACGTTTTGTAAAGTAAGTGTAGAACCACTATTGCAATGTAAAATTCAAGGATTAAAACAAAGGTGGTTAAAGTTATAGCAAAAAAAACACATGTCACGTTATCTCACTTTCTTGGTATGGGCAAGGTTTTAATTTTTATAATATATGATTTTTGTGTTTAGGGTATTAATAAAACCTAAGGGCGTTTTCACACACAGCGACAATGTTGATGTCGGCGCCGGTGAAGGTTCCGGTACCGTATACCATTGTTTTTGACATACACCGGCCTGTCGGTGCCGCTATAAATTTAACATGTTTTAGCAGTGGTAAAATATTGATCTACGCTAAAGTGCTCTTAACACACCGTTATCTTGTTGTATTCAGGGCCGGATTAACTCTTTGGGGGCCCTAGGCTGGACTTGTTAGGGGGCCCATTTAAACCCACGACGCCCTAAGCTTTACGAATAAACTAAAATTAAAAAGCAACAAACAAAAACAAGGTCCTTTCCTGTGTGACGCCTATTTTATCTATATTTAATTTGGGCGAATATCGCTTTCGTCAGTTTTTGCCTACAGATAGTCCCAGGAAACTCTAACTTTACTTGGCACCGTCAAGTCGGATCCTTTGTACAAATGTACATAACAAAACAGTAAAATAGACAAACCGAAGATGGGGCCGACTTCCGACTGTCGGTCGAGTTCAACACCAGCAGCATAAATCGGAGCTGGCCACCGGAGCGGCAAATAAGTCAGTCCGGGCTATGTGTTACATTGCACTCGACATCGGCGACGTTACCGGCATCAGTGCTAGGGGTGTGTGTTAAAACGTTCTTAAGGTAAACCAACAATTGACACGACATTGTAAAAGCGGCTCTTACAATGAAACCCTCCCAAGTGTCCTTCGCTAATTTTTATAAAACTGCAATATGTTGTAGTACATTAAAAAATAAGAAACACGTTTTTTTACCATTAAACACTTTTCAGTGGTAAAACATACCCTGAAATTTACCCTTATTTTTTTATATCTTGAAAAAATAATTAGAATGTTTGTTAAATAAACCTATGGTTTTGATTTAAAAATAATCTTAATTCGTTTTAATTTATTAAAATAACAGTGTATTTCAGAGGTGCATTTAACCCCTTAAAAGTGTTTAATGGCCGATTAAAAAATACAAGTCTGTGATTTTTTTGATAAACTAAAACATATTGCAATTTCATGAAAATCGGCACCTCGGATGGCTTCCTTGTTAGAAAATGTAAGTGTTTTTAAATTTGTAGTTATATTTGTCGATTTAGCATACAGTTAATTTATTAAGTTAGATTGCGTGGGTCAAAACTAATTATTTTAAAATTTAGTTTTTTAAAAACGCTTTAACAAGTCGGTCATTATTTTTGGTTGTAGTTTTTCTCCAGGTAAATTTATTTTTTATATCACCAATAAAGATTGTTTTTTAAAAACGTTTACTTTTATTACATATTACCAATATTACCAATTATATTTTAGGTGCCATGTTCTATACACAAATTTAACACTTATCGAGATATTGGTTATCATAAATGGAGGACGAAAAAAGTAAATGGTCGCCACTTACTTTTAGACCACCTCGTATATATTACTTTACCATAAAAGAATCAGCAGCCTTAAAAAGTTGGATGTATCGGATCGTTTTTTAAAACGAAAACCCCAAATTTTAAATGAATTTTTGTGTGTGTCAATTTATAAAGTTACACCCCTCTTTTTTATTTTTCGTCGTACAAGAATAAATAAGAATGTCAATTTGTTGGGTTAATTCTGTAGTTTCGTAATCACACGAATTTTATAGGCTTTCAAGATATACAGGGTACAAAAAATATGCTTTCTATAAAACACCATGAATCACTCAATGGTATAAGGCAAAATCGCTTCCCGCTTCTGGCTGTAAGTAATGTATGCTTAGATTTTTAAAAACTACTCAACGGCTTTTGATGCCTTTTTTTTATTAGATAGAGTGATTCAAGAAAAAGGTTTATATGTATAATAACATGGAAACCAATGCTATTTTTAAGAATATCAATGTGAAGTAGTTAATAAACACATTTTTGCGCTAACATTGCAAACGCTGGTTGATAAGTATAGTAAAGGGAAAGGAAAATTGTTTTACCACGAATTTAACGCGTGCGAAGCGGCGAGCAAAAGCTAGTATTAAAGAGATACCATATTTAATACATCTATCTTCATTAGTTTAGAAAATATTGCCTTGAAAATCTAAAGAATAAGTGTAAATTTTAATTAATTATACAGGTTGATCAAACTTAAGTCGGCACTATTTCTAACTTCTTAATTATTGGGGATACGAAGTCGGTTAAATTACTAAAGTTAAAGTATTTTTCGCGGATTAACATGCTGCCAACAGAAAAACAATTGAAGATCGGATTTTTAATTTATTGCATAAAATAAACTTTTTTATGAAACACCCTGTATATTATATCACTATTTAAAAGATTTATTAAAGAGATTTTTAAAAAAGTCCACATAAAATATATTCAATTTTTAACTAACAGTTTCGAAAATATGGCCATCCTCAGAGAGCTGGTAATAAACTGGCATTTTTAATAAAATACCCTGTATAATGCATCACCATTTGATAGATATTTTAAAGAGCTCAAAGGAAATACCACATTTAATATATGTACATATATCTCTTCTAGTTTTGGAAATATGGCCATTCAAATCTAGAAAATAGTAGATATAATGTCAATTTTAACTAAGATACTAAACTTAGCTTATAGCGTAATGCTGTAGATATAATGGAAATTTAACATAATTTTCAGATTTGGATGGCCATATTATTTCCAAAACCATAAGAGACAGACATATCAAATGTGGTAATTATTTTCTTAAAGCTTTTTAAAATATCAATTTAATGATGATCCAATATACAGGGTATTTTGTTTAAAAATATCTGTACTATCAAACAGTGCCATTGGGCTACAGCCTAGGGCGCCAGACAGGGGAGTAATAGGTGCTAGACAGGGAAGTTTTTAAAAAGTTTAGGTCGGGTGGTGAAGTAAGGCGCCTGGCACTCAAAACTCAGAATAGGCGCTACTGAGGAAAGGACCTTTTTTTTGCTTTTCAAAAATGTTTTTGGTGGAAAAAAGCGCTCCGGGAATTCTAGCCTAGGGCGCCTCAAACAGTTAATACGGCCCTGCTATCAAATTCTTAAAAATATCCATATTTCCGAAAAATTGTATAGGTATATTACATGTGGAAAAGCTTTGACAGATCTTTTAAAGGGTGATATAATACACAGGGTGTTCCATTTAATAAAAGTACATTTTGTGCTGTAAATTAAGGACCCAATTGTTTTTTGTTGGCAGCACGATAATCAGCGGAAAAAATACTACAACATTACTAATTTAACCGACTTCGTATTTCTTCTAGTAAAGAAGTTAGCAATAGACTTAAAAATGTTCATCCTGTATTAGGCAATAATTACACGCAGTAAGCTTATTAAAAATTATTTCTACGGTTGTTTTAAACGTTAAAAAATAAAAAAAGTCAGGGAATTATAAAGTTTCTACGTTTCTAATGAAAATTAAAAATTATTCTTCAGATTAAAATGGCCACATCTCCATAACTGTTAAAAATACATATATCAAATGTGGTACTTTTTTATGCTCGCTATTTTTTTTTAAATTTAATAATACAATATACAGGATTTAGGGTGTTCCAATAATACAAATCTGACTACACCTTATACAGTGTGTCTACGTAAGTTGGCGTCATATAGGAAACTTTTTTATTATTAATTTAAAAAAAAGGTTTTCTTTATAAAAAGTTCTGCGTGGTCCAATTACTTGAAAACAACAGAATTAACCTGACAAAATGATATTTTTATTTATTTTCTATAATCGAAAAACAAAAAAAGTTAAGGGGGGTGTAAATTTATAACTTGACACACGGTAAATAAAATATATGTATACCGGATGCCCACGAGATCACTTTCCGGCTGCCATTTTTTTATTTCTATATCGATACTGACGAAACTTGGTAGAGTTGTTAGACTAATAAAACGTTATTTTAGGGTGTATATGATAGGCTATTACGACTTCCTGTTTTAACGAAAATGACTGGAACTTTTGATTTTTAAATGGGACACCCTGTATATTTTTGTTTTTTGGATTCTCCAGATCCTTTTAGTCGGAATATTTTCAAAACAAATTTTGGCAAAATTTTATTTTTAAATTAAATGTTAGTTTTTCATCTAGAATGCCATGATCATTATAAATCACTCCTCATACTTAATTTACTTTCAGAAAAATACGAAATCGAGTTTATCTTTTTAAACTTTTTAATAAAGGGCCGTAATAAGTAAGTTAAGTATGAGAAGTGATTTTATAATGATCATTGCACTTTAGATGAAACATTAAAATTTAATTTAAAAATAAAATTTGGCAAAAATTGGTTTTAGAAATATTGTATTTCGACTAAAAATGATCTGGATATTCAGAAAAACAAAAAATATACATCTCTTTTAATAATCAAAAGTTTCCGTCATTTCCGGTGAAACCGGAAGTCGTAATAGTCTGTCATATAACCCTAAAATGACTTTTATTAGTCTAACAACCCCACTAAGTTTCGTCAGTATCGATAAAGAAATAAAAAAATAGCAGCCGGAAAGTGATCCCGTGGGCACCCAGTATAGTTAGAATTCAATGCAGATGTAATAAAAAATATGTGTTGTTATGTAAAAAAAGTTGATGGTCTTTGTTAATTTTGTACTTACCCTGTATAAATAAATTTACAATAAGAACAAATCGCAGTCCTAAACATCGAAAAGCAAAAATACTGTTCATAAAATAGAACTTAAAAAAAATGAATTTTATGCATTGCTAAAAAATTAAACTTTAATGCTTGTGTTTCTTAAGATTTCGACAATTTTTTTAATAAATTAAAAGCAAAAATAATCGATATTAAATTAGGAATATAATACCACAAAATACAAAAAAAATGTTTACTTACTTGGTTCAAACTAGTTTTCTTGGACGCACAGTGTATCGAGCTTATGGGACTGTTGGACGAAATTAATATATAGCTGGTTATCAAACTTCTTGTCAAATATGTTGGACCAAGTTTACCTTGGATAAATTTGATAATGTAAAACAGAAATCTGGATGTCAAACAAGTTCAATGCCTCCTTGTCAAATTTCTTTGAAGGATTAGAACACGTCAACAAATATTTGATGCACAACTTCAAAACTTTCAACCCAATAAATTAAAAATTGAGAGTTGGGAACTATAGGGCAACTACTTTTTCTCAAATTTTATCGTGATTGGTGTGGTGTTTGGTTTTAACCCTAATATTAGCTTCAAAGAAATTTTTCAAATAATTTCTTATTTTACACTTCTGTCTTCAAATTAATTGTATTAAATATTTGATCAACTTTTTGACAAGAAGTTTGCTAAGTGTAAAACCAGCATACCCAAAACAGCAGGGTTATGCATTAAAAACTATTATACTTTTGTCCTACCCTGTATATTTAAGAGATAATAAAAAAGTACAGAACTAACCCAATAAATTGATATTTGTTGTTGTTGTTAATTTTGTAAGATAGAAAAGAAAAAAATAGGGAGTGTCAATTTATATCTGTACTAATCACTTTCGGATCATCAGAATCTTAAATGTTAAAAGCATCTACAGGTTCAGTTAAATAATATAACACATAGGCAATGTGAAGAAAAGAGGCAATCTAACTAAATACCAGCACGTAAACGGGCGTGAATCATAGTGCTTGTTTTGTTATTCTATTGCCGGCCGATGAACCAAAACCCATTGCTCATATTGTATAATTAGCTCTATTACAACTTTTTACTTGCCTTATTGCCAAAACCCAAGCTTCAAATCAGTTAACGTGGGTAACTCTTCAGAGTAAAAACGTTTTCTTTTTGAAGTGTTGTAAATATTTGTAACTCTAAGTATAAAAGCCCTAATTTATAATACATTTTTAATAGCAAAAAATGGCAAATATACTTCAAATAGTTTTTTAATAGATTGGTGAATTTTCCAAAACAAAACAATAAATAATCATTAGCAGCATTTTCTTTTAATAACAAAAAAAATTGGACTAGAAACTATTAGACCCTTAAAACGTATTTATTTAAAAAATTACATTTATTTATGACCTTTAATCGTATACGACTCCTGAAATTATTTTTTTTTTGGAAAAATCCAACAGTTTAGGCAAAATCGCAACTGATATAACTATTAATATACTGCCTGGAATTTGTCTATACTTTAATGCGGTAAATTTCAATGATGCGTGGACATACAAATTTATGATTTAAGATTACCTATGTTTATTTGGTCCATGTAGTATCATTTTAACTAAAAATAGGACCCTTGATAAAAAAACTAAAATAAGGTTTTTGTTCACAGATCGCTGCACTGCGGGCCGCTATTTTATCGGCCTATTATAACCCTAAAAGTTACAGCGGCAGGTTTTTATTATTGTCAACAAAAAAAGGGAACCTATATACACGTTTTTCATTTTATGATAAAGCTAAACAAACTTATTAAAACAGATTGTTTAATACAAATTTTTGTAAAGTCTGTTCTAAAACATAAATAATTATAATAAAATTTTGGACTGAAGGTTTATTAATACAATTATATTCATGTAGTTAGTGTATGAAATTAAAACAAAATTCCATGTTTTTTATTTTTTTAATGTGGCTAATTAAAAGGCTTCAAAATGATTGGTCGAAATGTGAAGAAAAATTTCAATAAGTTTTTTAACCACAAAAATTTAAAAAGTCTTAACGAAATTTAAAGTGGTGTAGGAAGCGCCCTCTAGTTTACACATAAAAATAAATATTAAATCTTAATACCTCATGTCAAAAAATCATATTTATCAAAGGAAAATAAAAATATATTTTTTTACTTTTATACGTTGCTGGCCATTAGCGTCGATACATTTTGCACTTTGTCCGTCTGTTGTTGAGCAAACCACTAAATTTCGGACCATTTGGCCTCAGCAGGATTCGAACCCACCTCAAGTGCGTTGTGCGCCCAACGAACCAGCGCTTTATACACCAGGCCATCACCTTAAACTAAATACTATTAAAAAGAACGGGACACTTATCTTAGATATTTTTGTAAACACGAAAAAATTCCCTATAGTATACCTTTTTGTTAATTATTTTTAATGATAATCAAACCCTTGGAGTACTAAGATAACAGCTGAAACGAAAAGTATCATGTTTCCCAAAACAATTTAATAACAATGGTATCTTTGTAGGTGTAAACCCTAATAATAATTAAAATAATTAGCTAACATGATCGATTTAGTTTTTATTGGGCAGGTAACGTTCATCCGCAGAAGAATGTCTCAAGGTAGTCTGGATGCTGCTGATGGTCAGTCGTTGCCCTGCTGCGGCTCGCGCCTCCTGCGAATACACCGCTGCCGTGGCGCCGCCGGTCTTCCGCGATTTTTAATATTTTGTTTATGTTTCTTTAAATGCAATTAAAAACAGTTTTCGCCTATCCCAATTTTAAACAGTAGTTCATTTCATTGATTTAATGTGATTTTTTTAAATTCACTTAGTTAAATTAGGTAATGATTATTTTTAAATTCAGTTATTTTGTATTTAGTTTATGAAAATTCTATTTCTTTGTAAACAATTTTTAGCAAAATTATTTTCTTTAGTTTAAAACCTGTTTCTTTAATAAAATTAATATAAATTTTTTAAACAAGCGCACAGTGCAGCGATCTGTGGACAAAAACCTAAATTTTGTTTGTTTAGCATCAGTCCTGTTTTTACTAAATATGGTACTAAATTGACCATCATATCCTAAAATCATATTTTTGTATGTTCTTGCATCATTGAAATTTATCTTATTAAACTATAGAGAAATTTCAAAAAAAAAAAATTGGTTTTGTCGGTTCAACATTTTTGAAGACCACTAAAAAAAAACAAAGAAATCCCCTTACTTATATTTTTCTATTCCTACAATAATCGAAAACAATTTATAGTTAATCTGCCGTCCTAGGCTCCAGCATATTCAGCCTGCTGGTAAATCCAACACTAAAAACCTTTAAAAAATACTACATTTTATATACCTATCTCATTTAGTTTTCGAAATAGGCCATGCAAATCTGATAAATATTTTTTTTTGTTTCTATTAGAAAGCTATCTTACACCACCTAACTTTTTTTTAACGTATAAAAGAAATAAAAACACTATTTTCTTAAGATGATTCTGTAGTATCTATATCATTTAACATAATTCATTTTTGTCTTATGATATACAGGGTACGACAAAAAGTATGATTTTTTTAAAATAGTGTATATTTAGTCACCATTTAAAAGATAATTTCAAGAGCGTTACAAAAATACCATATTTAATGGGTCTATCTTTAATGTTTCAAATGTAGTATTTTTAAGAGCTCTTTAAATTATCTTTTCATTAGTGATATATTATACAGGTTGTTCCATTAAAAAAACGTAGTTTTTGTCTTACCTTGTATATTTTAATACATAATTAAATTGTAATTCAACAAACTGATTTAATTATTTATTTTGTAAGATAAAAATAAAAAGTTAGGGGTAAATTTATAACTTGACACCCGGTACAGTTTTTGTATACAGGGTGAAATTTAATTGATGGCTAAAAATACAGAGTACAATTCCTAAGCTTAATTTAGAAATAAAAGTTAATATAAACATATGTCCTAAACCTCTTAACTTTTGAGATACAGAGTGTTAAAATTTCAAAAAATCTTTTTTTTTTAAAGATCCTAACTATTCCTTACCCAATTATGTTTTAATTTGGCAGTATTATTAATGACAATAACATTAAGGAGGTAATTTATCACTATCTTAATTACATTTAATAAGTACAGTGCCGTCTCGAGAGGCAACTTAAGGAATAGTTCCAACAAAAAAAAACGGTACGCAACTGACTGTGTTATTTTAGTGCTTTCTTTAGATTAAACAAAAAAAATACTGCTTTTATGTCTGTTATTTTTTTTTCCGTATCTTGTTTAGTTAAAGAAAATAAAATAAATTTAAATTTAATTGCTTATTTTTATACCATTAAAGAAGAACTGCGGGATCTTTTTCTTTTAAAAATTAGGTTTTATAATCTTTAATTAGCAATTTAGAACAAAAGAAATAAAAACCTATTTAAATAAGGTTTATATCTAGTATAACAGTTTTTACTAGAATAAGTGTTTTAGATTTTTTTGGTTTTTTAAAAATTTTACCACCCTGTATCTCACAAGTTAGGACGTTTAGGACATATGTCAAATAAACTTTTCTTTCTTAAATAAGCTAAGGAATCATACCCTGTATTTTAGCCATCAATTAAATTAGACTGACAAAGAGCAAATAGTTAATTAAACAATAATTAGAAGTGACAGTTTTGTACTAAGCTGTGATAATTTGAGCCAGAGGCATACCGCTATCTGCAATTATAAAGTGCCAAATGCAGATTTCCACATTGGCATACACAAATGTTCTCCGTTATCGAAAATATTTTCTTTTTGACAAGAATATTGTGGGTCCAAAAGTAACTCACTACGCACTATGGTTTCTGCGACATTATTTTTGGGCCAAAATCCATTTGTTTAGATATACAGTGTGGACGGTATTAGTCCCCCCTGCTAACTTTTATACTCTTAATTTTTTCCTTAGAAAATTTGGGTATGACTAGTGGGACAATATAAACTACTTTTTAACGTAACAATAATATTTGCAACAATCAACACGGCAGACGCCATCTTGGGGAAAAACTAAATTAAAAGAAGTATAGTACATTATTTTAAATCCCCAGGAGAGTACTTTATAACTCTGAAATATTAGGTTAATACCTTTACCTAGCACAAAAGGCTGGTTCTAAAAATCACCTAAATGCCTGATTTGGATGGCCATATTTCCAAAACTAATAAAGTTAGATGTACATAATGGTGTATTTTTTGAGAGCTCTTTTAAATTTCTTGCCAGTGGTAATACTAATAATAATAACAGGGTAGGACAAAAAGTAGTTATTTTTTTTAAGAAGCGCCCTGTATATATTTAATTACAATTAAAAATATCTTTAAAAGGGGAAATACTATATTGAACTAATGAAGTTAGATGTACATAATGCTGTATTTTTATAAGTTCTTTTAAATTTCTTTCCAGTGGTCACACTTATAATAATAACAGGCACTGTATAATTAATTACAATTAAAAAGATCTTTAAGAGAGAAAATACCATATTAAGTACATTATTAGTTTAGGAAATATGGCCATCCAAAACGGAAAATAAGGTTAAAGAAGCGCCATTTTGTTACAGGCAAAAATATTGACTGACTTATATTCCAGGGTTATAAAGTACTCGTCAAGAGCTTTAAATGATATGCCACAAAACCCCTTTTTCATGATGATTTTTTCTTAAGATGGCGCCCATCTTTTATCTTGATTGTTGCAACTATCATTCTTACGTCAAAAAGTAGGTTATATCCTTCCTATTAGTTGTACCCAAATTTTATATGTAAAATATTAAGGGTACAAAAGTTAGCAGGGGGGACTATTTCAGTCCACACTGTATACTGTGTTTATTCTTAATCTGTTTTGTTTAATTAAATTTTTAAAGAAAATATATTTTACATTAACTTTATTTTTAAAAATATTTATTTAATAGAAAAGCCAATTTTTTCCCTTAAAAATAAAATTAGTTTGCTTATTGGCTCACTTGCTATTCAATTTTAAATGTAATTTCTAAAGATAATTCAATTAAAATTAAAATTTAATTTTAATTTAAATTCAATATTTTGAGTCTTTAACACACCTTTAGAATTAATGTGGTTGTAGGAAGGCGATAAAAAGGAAAAGTTTTAATTAAAAATATTAAATAACCTTAATTAAGATATTAAAACAAACATTAACTGATTTAATAAACCAGATCAGAGAAAAATGTATCGTTTCTGCCACAATTAAAAAAAAGAAAGCTTTTTGTAATGAAAATTCTACTTGGTTGGAAAAACAGATTGTCATTGAATTTGATTTACCTACACCGCACCGTCAACATCTTCACCCCAGACTGTTATTTTGGGCAAAATCAAAATAATCTAAAAAAAAGTAGAAACAACGCAATTGTCCAATAAGACACATCATCAATAATAAAAGCTGCGTCTATAGCAGCATACACTTTATAACAGCACTTTCAAAAGAAGTGGATAAAAGTCCTTGCCAGCCAGAAAAAATTATAAAAATGCTAATTTTCTCAGACAAAGAAATTTTAAAATACCCTGCCGAAGAAGCGGTGGAGCTTTTTTAAAAACAAAATTTAAGCAAGCAGCAATACCAGACTATTCGATATGGTGCAATTTATACAACTGTAATATACAGGGTGCCCGCTAATAGCTAATAGATAATATACAGAGAAACCATAAATTCCTTATGCCAAAAGTTTAAGTACTAACCAAAGGCCTATATCCAAAAGTCAAAGTAAAAAATAATTTTTAATTTATTTCGATAAGTATTGATACTATTAGAATATTGTAATAGAACTTGGTATCTAGGAGTTTTTTGACATGAACTTTTTGATTAGGTATATTTTTTTTTTGTGGAAATTAGAGGGCACTATCTACACTGCTTAAAATTTTTTAGAAAGTCGCTCCATATTGTGGTACCATGTTTGTTCTATCGAAGTATCCCTTTCTATTGCTTTTTACACAAAAAAAGGTGTACTTTGGTTTTTATATTTTGTTTATTTAGTTGATAGGTTTAACCATGTTTTACCTTTAATTTTATGTAGGTACTATACACTCATTGTATCATTGTTTTATTTTTTATTTATTATTGACAAACCTATGCACATATTATTATGTACTTTTTTACTTTATGGACTTAAAAGTCAAGTATGACCATGTTAAATTTTTCATATGTACTATTACCGCAACTTACTTGGTACTTGTGTATGCTTAATTAAGTTTTGGGAAAATAGGTACTTAGTGACTTTTAAATCGACGATATTGCTTCTATGTTATTAAGACACAAGGTAAATGTTATGAAACTTGGTAAATAGTGTTAAATGTTTATATGTTGTTACTTAGGACAATACTCACGTTTTTTAACATTATATAAATAAAAACTTAGACATTATTAATAATAAGAAGTTTGTAAGTAAAGGTGCTTTTTTACTTTAATTATAAGCTTTTTTAGATTAAAACCATTATTTTTAAATAAGTTTATAAAATTACTAGCTTTTGCCCGCGGCTTCGTACGCGTTAAATTCGGAGTAGATTTTGGATATTATTATATACATATAAGCCTTTTACTTCATCTATTAAAAAAATCATCATAATCCGTTGAATAGTAAAAAGAATCTTAATTAAAACAAATTGGTACTCCCTGTATAATATGTGTTTAAATACTAATTTTTATTTTGCAAATATTTATACTTAAGCAATTTTGTAAGCCTCTAGATGGTATATTAACATAGGTATAATGCATTTCATCATAAAATATCTATAATGAAAAACCGCATTAAAATCTGTTGAGAATAATAACGTCAATATCGAATTTTAGTTATAGTTTATTCAACCTAGCCGACCCGTGCCCAATTGTTGGGCGATAATCTGTAAAATTTTTGTTTAATCATAGTAAAATATAGTCTATTAACACTCCTGAATATTGTAGCTTTCTGATTGTGAAAGAGTTTTTATTATAGGTTCAGTACTTCTAAAGATTAGCGGCTACAAACAAACCCACAAACTCACAAAGTTACAAACTTTACCTCTTTATATATTTGTATACATGATATGATATTTGGCCGTAGACTACTGCTTCCGAAAGATTATGCTATATATGGATAGAAAAACATCATAAATTATGCTATTTATTGTTAAAATTAAAATACAATGCTTTGCTTTAATGTCCCGCCCCTTTTATTGTTTGAACGGATCAATTTAAAAATGTAAAATTTAAAGATATAAAAGTGATGCATAAATGCTATATTTTAAAGTAAAATTGACAGATAAAAATTTCAAGTTGGCGGCTGAGCGCCATCTTAAAAAAAATAAGTTAAATAGAAAGGGGGTCTTGTGGCACATCATTTTAAAGGCCCTGACGAGTAATTTATTACCCTAGAATATAAAATCAATACCTTTACCTAATACAAAATGGTGGTATTTTAAAAATTACCCGAATACCTGGTTAGAATGGCCATATTTCCTAACTAATTAAGTAAGATATACCTAATGTGGTGTTTTCCTAAAGCTCTTTAAAAGATCTTTTTACTGGTGATACACGGGGTAGAGAAAAGTATCTATTTTTTTAATGAAGCACCCTGTATATTATATTACCATTAAAAGATCTTCAAGAAAGCTATAAGAAAATACTATTTTTAGTACATTTTACTTTATTAGGTTTGGAAATATGGCTAACCAAATCACGTTTTTAGGTAAATTTTAAAGTACCGTCATTTTGTATTAGTTAAAGTTATTGACTTTACATTCCTGGGTTATAAAGTATTTGTCAGTAGCTTTAAAATGATTGTGTTACAAGACTCCCTTTCCATTAAATTTTTCTTTCCGAAATGGTGCCCAACCGCCATTTTGAAATTTGCATCTGTTAACTTTACTCTAAATTATAGTATTTATGCATTAATTTTATATCCCAAAGTTTCACTTTTTAAATTGATCCGATCAGAAAAGAAAAGGAGGGGAGGGGAGACAACAAAGAAATACACCTTATACAAGGATAATAAAATATAAAGTTAATTTTAGTGACCGAGGGATAAAACTGCGGATGTGAAATAAAAAAGCAGTATTAAATAACGCGAAAAAAAGCCAATGCAATTTAACAATTGTTTTAAAATTTAATATATATTTTTAATAATTAGAAAAATAACTCGTATTTTAAACCTTTCTAAACAATAAATATTACGTCACGTTATTGTGCAATCTCTTAAGGTTCCAAAATTCTTAATTTTGGTTAAATTTAAACTAACCTGTATTTTATTTTATTTGCTTAAAGGTCATATAAAAACATAACTTGTGGTTTTTTGTTGCAGAGAATATCAACGCTGAGCGAAAATACTACAAAATAAGGTAATACTATTATTATTATTTTTGATATGACTGCCTAAATGCAAGAACTGGGCAATTTAAACTTCTAGTCAAATAAAGAATGAAGTATTTGATACAGTTTAAACTAAAAGTATTTTTTTAACAAAAATTAAATCCTACGAACAATAATTTAGGTATTTTCTCTAAACATAAAATATTTTTTCCAGATAAATCATAATATAATATTGCGTTCTTCATTGCTGTTTTTTATTATTTTTTTAAACAACCAAAAGTAAAATGTCCAATTTTTACATTTAGGCCTTCATATTTTACTTTTATTATAAACACATCTAGTGACAAATAATATCTTTTATTAGTAAAAATACACCTTAATATTTTAATTTAAATTATATAAAAATATTAAGCAAGATTAGCAATTAAAATTAGCCATAATACTTATAACCCCGCATGCTTTCTATTGTCGATATTCTATTTTGTGTAGTCCCGTTACACATGAGACGTACGAAGGCACTACCCACTATTTATTAAAATTGTAATATTTGAAAATTTTTAAAATATTTTGAAAAGTTTAGAAACATTTTTAAATATGAAAGTTGAATTACTGGTATACAGTGTGACCCAGAATTGGTGCTACAAAAGGACAACTGGAACAAAATTTTTAAATTATAAATCCGCATTTTGGGAAAACTGGTTGTATGATCCAAAACAAAGACATACAAAATTTTGCTCCTATTGGTAATATACAAGGAAAGTTATATTTAAAAATGTTAAAAATGACCCAGTGTAAAGAACTTTTACTTTTAATAATAGAACAAAATTAAAACATTAAACAAAAACTGTTTATTGTAATTTTTTTACATCTTATGCACTTAAATAAACAGGCAACACACTTTACATTCATTAAAAGTTCAAAACAAAGAAATAAATGGGGTCTAGCGGACCATTTTGATGAAATAGATCAAATGGCGGTTGAAAATTTTCTTTTTAAGTAAGTTTACAATACTGGCTAAATATTTATTAATAAATATTAAAACACCCTATACAAATTTTAACTAAAGTCGATGATATGCTCGATAAGTAAAAAAGTACCTAAATAACTATTAATCTACACTTTTTAGCATTATTCTGATGTCATTTATAATAAAAAATATGAGAACTGATTTAGATGCTTTAACTTCAACCTGTCTGTTTTTTAATGTAGCAGAAACAGAACTTTTTATTCTGTGGTTTAACGGAAATATTTGTTAATAAAATGGTATAATTAAACAAGTTTATATAAATATATGCACAACAAGAAAAAATACAGCTAAATTTAGTCACTGAAATCTAAGCATTTATTGATTTTTCAAAAATCCCTTCAGTACGGTCCTGAACTTCAGGGCAGCCAACTTAAATCTGAAAAACCAAATTTACTGATTGACGTTTCTCTAAAAAATACGTATTGCCACCCGATAAATGGTACGTTGGACAAACTATATCAAATTGTGCAAATTTTTATAAAGAAAAGATGTTCAGAATTAAAAATTACCTTCAAATATGCAATTTTGTTTAATTTTTAATTACTAGCTAATTTTTTAAAGATCTTAGTTGTAATAAAACTTCTTGTAAAAGTTTAAATAATGTACCTCTATTTTTTTTCTTTTCTTATACAGTATATACACCGACGGACTGTACAATAGGATAAATGGAACAAAAAGTTAAATGTTTAAGAAAGGCGTGTATAGCAACTGCTTTTGCTTCTTAAGAAACAATATTTACGTTGAGAAATTTGTTTTATTTTGTACAAAAACTACAAAAATGTGAAAAGGGACCAAGACAAAACTGCCTTTATTTTTAATAATTCAGCAAATTGTTAAAATAACAAACGTTTTTAGAATTGAATGAGGATCCCGTATCTGAAATTTTAGGTATTCAAAAGAACAATGCACCTTTAAAAAAAATCACCGTATTAATATAATAATGTTTGTATTAACTATTAAGAGCTTAAACAAAATCTTCGTAGATGTCAAACGTGTCTCCCAGTTTCATTTTTGTTTGTTGATGAATAAAAAATATAATAATATCTAACAATAAAACCACAAGGAAACTGACCGCTTACGCCACAACAAAATGAATATTTATTAAGGTCCGGTTAACCATTTTTCTGTATTTACCCATAAAATAGGTAAAAACTGCCGGTAGTAACAAATTAATTTAGATTTTCGGCGGCCTTTATATACGTAAATAAATATAAACCCGCCGGACAGCGATTTTCTTCTTACAATTTAGTAATACTGCTGGCGGTCGTTTAACTAAGCAGAGGTGTAATATTTAAAAAAAAAGGAAACCAATTATATTCTAAAACAATTTTATGTGTACTGATGGTTTTTAAAAATATACAGCGCATTTCTTTAATTCTCCTCTCTTTGTTTCTTAAAAGGATCAGTTTAAAAAATTAAAACTTTAGAAAATAAAATTATTTCTTAAATACTATATTTTAGCGTAAAATTGACAGATAAAAATTTTAAAGTGGCTGCTGGGTACCATCATGTGAAATAAATTAAATGGAAAGGGGGTTATCGTGGCACATTATTTAGAAGCTTCTGACGAGTACTTTATAACCCTAGAATATAAAGTTAAGACCTTTACCAACTACAAAATGGCGTTACTTTAAAGATATCCTAAATACTAACTTAAAATTATTTTTTTAAATAAAATTATTATTATAAAGGGTCTCCGGAAGGGTAAGATTATAAATGATGGGGTTATTGAAGTGAGCCAAAATAATGTTATAGTACTTCATATAGAAAAAGTTCTATCGCACTTATTTAGAAAAATATTGGCCTTCACAGTTAGAATTAAAAAATATAATTATAACTTTTAAACACTTGCCACAGTACCAATGATATTTGGGCAACTAAATAACCTTATACCTATGCTTCTTTCAATAGGTAAACGCCTCAACGCTCGCAAATAAGAACATCGTAACTCTGTAATCTGTAATGACAGTTTTTGGGAAAGTGGGATTAAAATTTTAGAACATTTTTAACCATTACAGCACGATTTTTTAAAAGTATACAGAAATATTTTGTAATAGGCTGAAAATATGATAAAGGAACTTTTTCTATAAATATGTATTTTAAATAAGCCATATTAGTTTATTAAATATAATTTTAAAAGATACGATGTAACTGTTTGCTAGTTTTAAAGCTGTAAAATTATATCTTTAGATACGATGTAACTACTGACAATCTTTAAAGTAACGCCACTCCTTGTGACAAAAATATTAACATTGTAAGTCTAGTTACAATATAATAGTAAGATTTTTTAATTATCGTATGTGGATATACGATGTTATTTCTTGATAATATTCTCTAACGCCCTGTTGTAAATCTAAATGCGATGTAAATACTTATTATGTGTCTCGCTTAGCAAAATTGTAACTAATGTTACGATAATATTAAAAGAAGTTTTCTATTCATTTTAAATACGATAAAACTATTTTTTCAAAAAAAGTACCATTGTTCTAAAAATGTTAAAAAATGTGTTTTTATTTAAAAAGAAAATGTTTTTACATAAGAAAGTATTCCTAACCCTTTTCCTCTGTTCAGTAAGTCGGTATTATCAATGATATATTTTATTTAAATTTAAATAAAATAGATCGTTGGTATTATGCAGGGTGAGACAAATTTGACATTTTGCTTTGACCGTTTAATTCCTTCAAATTTTTACCACAAAGAGGTATACCTTATTTGAATCGATTTCCTCAACCCTTTTCCATAAAATCGCATTTTAAATCTAGACAAACCAGCATTTTGTATGTAATAAAAAAATCAATATTTTTGAGAAAATTATTAAAATGTAATAAATTATTAAAAACGGTGTTTATGAGCCTTCTAAACTTTATAATACAGGTGAAAACTGGTTTTTATAATTTTATCATATTTTTGTAATTTTTCTCAAAAATGTGGATTTTTTTATTACGTACAAAATGCCTGGTACGTCTAAATTTAAAATGCGATAAAAACGCTCCAAGATATTGAAGCAAATTAGGTGTACCTTTTTGTACAAAAATAATGTAGGAATCAAACAGTCAAAACAAAATTTTAAAATCGTCCCAGCCCGAAGGGCGTAGCTACCGCCGAATCAGCCGTATCAATGATACGGGGCTCCCGGGGTAAAGGGACCCTCAAACACACATAAAATAGGTGTTGGAAAACTGTAAAACTTTGGGCTAAATTGGGAAAGTTGGGCATTTTTTTGTCTTGAAAAAATTTTGATAGAAAGGAAAAGAAGCAATGCCGAAGTAAGATAAACAATGATCTTTGGATCTTTGGAAAGTGGAAAATTTTTGTTTTGGTCTTCAAAAACATATCAACCACTAGAAAACCCTGAGGACGAAGAAGCCTTTCATAGCACAGAAGAATTAGAAACTGTACAACCAACAACATCGAAAACAAGAAAACGACTTCAAAACCAAGAAAACACCAAAATACTTAAACTGTCAACCTTAATTTAAACGGAAATCAAGCAAGCCGCCACCAACTGTACTAAAAGACGTAATTGCAAGTAATGAAGGAGCGGAAATACTACATAAAAACTTAAGAGAAAATATGAAAAAAGGCTACACGACATCTTACGCCAAGAACACTACAATTATACAAGCCAATGACATCCAAGATTTCCAAAACTACAAGAAAATCTTTTAAGCCCCTAACTTATTGTAATACCGAGCCCCTTCAAGGCACTCTACGCCACTGTCTCACCAGGTATCATTTCGACTTACTGAAGAGCTGTTTAACTATGGAAAGAAGCATTAGTATAAAGTTTTTAAGTTGTCCAAATATCATTTGTACTGTAGCAACAGTTACAATTGAATTATTTTTTAAATTCTAACTTTGAAGGTCAAAACAAGTTACAAGTTACATTTAAATAAGCCTTTAAAATAAAATACAAATATTTTATACTTTCCAATATAAAATCTACCCTTTAATTATCTTTACAACATTGGGTAACACCCTATATAATTTCTTGGATTTAATATATTAAGAACCAACTTTACGTCAAATATTTTTTAAAGAAATTAATTAAAAATCTTTATAATATCAGGTGCAGTAGTAAGCAACATTTAAAATTAATATTAATGTATTTCTGGTATAATTAATTGACGATGATAAACAAGCTTCATGACCAGAAACTTGATATCAATGACACGAGCGTATAAAAAGTTGCGAGTAGCGCCATGTCGCCGGCAACTGGTAATCATATATACATGTATATATATATAACCGTAATCCAATCGGCATTTATCTTTTATATTTCGTTGCAAATTACAGAGTTGGTTTTGCTCGTTTTTTTTTTGAATTAGATTTTTTTAACCATGTCAAAATTAAATCAAAAAGTTAAAAAAAAACAATTTATTATATATTTATAATTTTTATTTTATTTTTTTACCGACTTCAAAAATAAGGAGGTTTTCAATTCGCCTGTATGGTTTTTTGTGTATGTTACGCGATTACTTCATCAAGTGAGGACCGATTTTCGATTTTTCTTTTATTTGAAAGAGTGGACTTCCGCGGTGGTTCCATAAAAACCAAGTGGGAATCGCAAGAGAGAAAAGTACTACACCTATTGAGTTTCTTTGCCATACGTTTATCGTGTGGCAAAGCTGCCTCTACACTGGTAGACTAATCGTCAATAATAAAAATGCAACGGCGTCATCAGTTCCGTCTCACTTTTAATTATTCCCCTGTTTGTTGCTCGCACTATTGCTGTCTAAACGACGCGTTTAGACAGCAATTGCCGTCCTTATTTTTATGACGCTTGTGGCTTTTTTACAATTGAATAGATCTTTATATACTGAAACATTAATGGTACATTCAGAATCGAGAGTCTTGGGGTATTTTGTACCTTCTCTTTATAAATTTCTATGGCTTTCAAATTCTTCTTTTATTGCTTTATGAGGGCTATCATCCTTTTTATTTAGTATTTCATGACATAAATTATAATATTTTTTACCGAATAGAAAATTTGCTTAATTTTGACAAAAAATGTGTCACATCAAAATTAGTTTGACGTAATCGACTAAAATTATTTTAAATGTGTCAAGGTACGACGGAACTCTTTTCTGGTAATTTTACTTAGTACCTACTTTAAAAAAATAATAATAAAATAAGGAAACTAAATCTCCATCACATTATTTCATTTCTTAAAATTTATGTGCTACCTTAAAATAGGTTCCATGAAAAGATTATACGTTCCTCAATATGTATTTTTTCCTATTAAATCGATAAATACACATAAAAACCTAAAAGTGCAACACTCTAAATTCAAAAATTTGTCTCATACTATGTAGGAACAAGTGGGAAAAGGATAGCATTCCCTCCTAGGCTATTGATTATGTACAAAAAAAAGGGGGTAAATAGGAACTACAACGTTAAAGGGGTTTTATTATTTCATATGGTCAATGGACCCCCAAGTATAAAAAAACCGCAGAGTGCTACCATTTAGAGGAATGCGTTTTTGAGAACGGGGTAAAAACAGCCCCGTTTCAGTTTTTTGAGGTTTGTTTGAAAACTACGCACTTTTTCCAGGTAGTAGTCAACAAAAAGTTGTAGGAAATTAAATTTTTCATCGAATAATATTTGCAGAATTAAAAAAAGTTATTTTTGACAAAAAATAAAACCAAGCAAAAAAACACGAAAAAAACATGTTTTTTGTATTTTGGTATAGAAATTGGTTTATAAAAAGAACTTCCATCCTTTCGTAACAAAATAACGCTAGGTAAAAGTCTTCAGCGTTTATAGTATTCGAGAAACGATTTTTAAAGTTTGCCACTCACATCATTTTTGGACAATTTTACTTATTTTTCGCAAAAAATGTTCTGTAGCCCTTTTCTACGTAGTTTTAGGTATAGGCAATAGAATATTCTGTTAAAAGAGAAAACAATTACCTTTAAAACGGTCTATTGTAAACGGTTCTAAGACTATTTATAAGTAAGATATGGTTCTTCAGGTTTTCTACTTTTAACAATTTTTCATAATCTTTACATATATCTTTATAATTGTGACTAAATTAGGTAAACAAAAAGGCTTTTATTTTTATTTAGCAACATATGTACCCAAATGCACAAAGAAAAAAGTAATAACGAGAAATTTAGAAAGGTACCTAAAAATATCAAAAATCGTTGCAGTATGACACTTTGACTATACATATTTTGTTTAGAATTAACTTCAGACTTTTTACAATAAACCATTTTAAAGATAAGGAAATAGGCTTTCTTTTTTACTATTACATATACCTAAATATAGAAGGAAAAAAGATATAACGGGAAATTAAAAATATATAGGTAATGGTTTAAAAAAATCGTCTTAGAGCCTCTTACAATAGACCTTTTTAAAGGTAATTGTTTTTTTTAAACTGAATATCCTATTGACTATTCTTAAAACTGTGTAAAAAATAGTTACAAAACATTGTTTGCGAGAAAATAGGTAAAATTGCCAAAAAATGATGTGAGTGGCAAACTTTAAAAAATGGTTTCTCGAATACCATGAACTCCAAAGAGTTCTACCTAGCGTCATTTTGTGAAGGCAGGACGGGGTTTTTGTTTTATGAATCAATACCTTTACTCAAATCCTCATAGAATACCTAAATCCCTATAGAAAAAATTTATAGGGACAAATACAAAAAAATAATAATAATAAAAACGCTTTTTTCGTGCTTTTTTGCTTCGTTTTTTGAGCATGTTTTTGTCAAAAATATATTCTTTTTAATTCGGTAAGAGCTAATTGATGGAAAATCTGGAAAAGTGCGTAGTTTATGACCTAACCTTAAAAAACTATAAAGGGGCTGTTTTCACCCCGTTCTCAAAAACGCACACCTTTAAATGGTAGCACTTCGCGGTTTTTTAATGGTTTGTTCTGTTCAGTTGAAATATGAAATAATAAAACCCCTTTAATGTTGTAGTTCTTTTTAAAAGTACAGAATCAATAGCCTATCCCACTGGGTCGCACAAGCTGGCCCTTTCTGCTCATACCGTCCGCGTTCCAGTGCTTATATCCATTTTAGTGGTAGTAACAAGATAAATTAAAATCATTATAACACTGATAGATGAAAAAAATGGGCATTTTAATTTACAGGGTGTAATTTAATTGATGGCTGAACATGCGGGGTATGATTCCTCAGCTTATTTTAGAAAGAAAAGTTTATATGAATATATGTTCTAAAAATTTTAACTTTTAAAATACAGGGTGTTAAAATAAAAAAAAATGGTAAAAACTTACCTATTTTAAACAAAATATTATTTAGCTTTTCTCCAGAATAAAATTAAAAAGTTTATTTAACATTTTATGAAAATTAAAACTTTTATACATTATGAAGAACTATTCTGCTCTTACACAATATAATAAAAGTTATTACTTTAAAATAAATAAAATAATGAAATATTTAATATTAAGTTACTTACAATACAAAGGCTTCAATATATACACAAAGGTTCATAAGCACTCGGTTGAAGTGCTAATGAACCTTTGTATTGTAAGGAACTTAATATTAAATATTTTATTATTTTATTTCGTTTAAAGTAATAATAACTTTTATTATATTGTGTAAGAGTAGAATAGTTCTTTACATGTATAAAAGTTTTAATTTTCATAAAATGTTACATAAACTTTTAATTTTATTCTGGAGAAAAGCCAAATATAATTTTGTTTAAATTTAATCTCCCAGAAAACAAATAAAGCATAAAATACTTACCTATTTTAGTAAAAACTAGTTTACTGGTTAAAAAACTTATTTAAATAAGTATTTATTATTTTTGTTACATAATTGCTATTTAAAAATTATAAAACCTATATTAATAAAATTTTTCAAAGGAAAAGATCCCGCAATGCTTCTTTTATGGTCAAAAAATATGCAATTAAGTGAATTAATTTTTTTCTCTTAAACTAAACAAGATATGGAAAAAAGTAAGAGATATAAAAGCAGATTTTTATTTGCTTAATCTAAAGAAAGCACAAACATTTTATACATATTTACACAGTCAGTGGCGTACCGTTTTTGTTGAAAATATTCCTTCAGTTGCCTGTCGAGACGCCACTGGACTTACTAAATGTAATAGGATTAGTGATAAATTACCCCCTTAATGTCATTAATAATATTGCCAAATTAAAACAGAATTGGGTGAAAAAATCGACTTGGGACAAGAGGATACCATGAAATGCCGCTAAAATAAATACATTAAAAATGAAGTTTCCGCGTATTTTAAATGAAAAATCTTTACGTTATGGAAGAGTACCTAATATTAAATTTAAAAAATTTTTAAAAGTATTTTAAACAAAATTTTGGGATGAGAGCAAACAAAATGGTCACAAAAAGCACCTTACTAATAAAGAGACTCCTTTTTTATGAAACTTTTATTTTTTATATACATTGCTTTTTAATCTTTTTGTTTATGGGGAAATAATATGTAAGTACTTTACTGGTTTTTGTGCATTTTTATTTTTAAATATTTGAAAATTATCAGATTGCAAATAATTAAATACACAACATTAAAATCTAAACTACCGAATTTTACTAAATGAACTGTTCTTAATTTTCTTTGTTTCTTGGGTGGTCCAGGGATTTTAAAAAAGTGGATTTTTTAACTAAGCAAAGCAAGATACGCAAAAAGATCAAGAGACTAAAGTTATATTACCGCTTGTAATGCCAGCAAAAAATTCTTCAAATTTCATTAAAATTAATGAAGAAATAATCAGGATATTAATAAAGAACCATTTTTTTAGTTTAACAGGATGTATCTTGGAAACAATGCACGTCCGGACTGATGTTTTTATTACAGTAATTTATATATATATATATATATATATATATATATATATATATATATGAACGAAATTTCCGGTCACCCTGTATTATTGCTAATCTAAGCTTAATAAAAAAAACAGTTTTTATAATGCGACAAGTTAATTCATGATCGTTTACCTTTAAGCTTTCTAAATGCAAAACAAAATTGGCTTAATCTTTCGCTCTTTGCTTATCTCTTTTCGCGTTTCCTATATTTATTCTTAATTTTGTTGTGTTATAAGTATAGGTATGTATATGTATATTAAATGTAATTATCACCAATGGCATAAATTTTAAATTTATGAATAAAATTCTCGTAAACAGGGATGTTGCCAGGATTCAAAGGGAGATGGGCAAACGAAAAAATAATAAAAACGAAAAACTTATTTAAAAAAATAAAAATATAAGTGGGTTTATGCCTCATTAAAAAACTGTAAATTTTAAAAGGAACCAACATGACGCCTTAGACTGTAAATCAAGTTAAATATTTGGTTATAATATTTTTAAAATGTTAATTTTCGTTAGAAGTTGGAAACCAACTACAACGATATTTACAACGGGTAGAAAAAACTTTTAGTTACAAAAGTTTTAGTTTTTTAAACTGCTGCTCAATATTTCAACTTTAATTGTAAATTATTTAAAACATTTTAACTTCCTATTACTTCCAAGTAAAATAAATTAACGATATGCGGTTTTGCCGTTTTGTGGAAAAACTTTTTTAGAAAAAAAAACTTTTTAATTTGAATAGAGTTTTTCTTGTTTTTGGTCTACGCCAAAAATCTCTAAAATGGTTGTTTAGAGCGATTCTAAGAGAGTATACCTTTTTCTGTAAAAGCATACAAGAGTTTACTGTTTACCTAAAAACTTAGTTTAAAAAAATTCGAAGTAGTGTAGGCAGCGCATCCTAGTTTAGACAAGAACAATATTATGGAATCTGAATGGTTTATGTCAAAAAAACCCTAAATACTAATTTCTATTGCAATATTAAAACGTATAAAATTATTAAAATAAACTTAAAATATTTTTGCCGTGACGGGAAACAGATACTAAAATGTGGCTTTTTATAAAATTACTTTTTTCCCGCGGGAAAGAAGTGAGTACTTTTTCCCGGACATACATACACATAAGTAAAGGTAAATATTTAATTTTAGAATAATTTATTATACAGAACTGACATTTCCCTTATATTAGGAGTCCAGTCAGATATTTTTTAACTTAAGAATATTTTAAATATCTACTTAACGATAGCTTTTATTTTAAGGTTTTAATTTCAATACGTCAAACGTTACATTGACAGATACCAAATAATTTCCTAAAGGGTTTTCGTAGAAATGCAAGGTCTTATTGTGTTTTAAATATACCAGTCGACCAGTTGGAAACTTCCAATTTTACATGATTAATTTTCTGACTTAAATGTTGTTTTTTTCAATTTTTCAAGCCGTCATTATTTTTATCACAGAAAAAAAAATGTGTAATATACACGAGAAAAATTTTTGATTTTAGCTCTCGGTTTATTGTTTCCCTCCACTGCGCGTTGGGAAACAACACAACCTCGAGCTACAATCTGAAAGCTTTTTCCCTTGTATGATAAATTACTATTTTTCCATGACGGGGAAAATTTTTGACAATATATCTCTGTTCACAGGTACTAAAGTGTGACTTTTCATACAATTACTTTTATCCCGTGAAAAAAAAGTGAATACTTTTTCCCGGACAAACATACACGTAATTTTAGGTAGGTATTTAATTTTAGAATATATTATTATACAAAACTTACATTTCCTTTATATTCAAAGTAAAATTAGACTTTTTTAAACTTTTTAGGATTCAAAATAACTACTAAACAATGACTTTTAGTTCTGACTTATTAATTTAAATCTGTCAAGTCAAAAAATACATTAACAAATATTTAATAACTTCTTTATAGGTTTCCATAGTAATGCAAGGACTAATTGTTGTGTTTCAAATACAAAAGCCAACCAGTTTAAAAAATTTATTATTTTTTCATAATTTTACTTTAATATATTTAAATAATATATTTTTATAACAATAGGTCGTAGTGTTTCCCGTTACAGAAAAAAATAGTGTATTACACATGGAGATTTTAGCTCTCAGTTTATTGTCTCCCTTCGTTTAGCGTCGGCAGACAATACAATCTTAAGGTGAAATCTAGAACTTTTTCACCCTTATTTAATAAATAACTATTTTTTCGTGACGGGAAAAATGTCTTTTTCCCGTGAGAAAAAGTGATTACTCTTTCTTGGGCATATACACGTATAGTAAAGGTAAATATTTAATTTTAGAATAATTTATTATACTAGATCTTCCATTTGCTCTATATTAGGGTTTAGTCGGATATTTTGAACTTTATAATATTCCAAATAACTACTAAAAACGACCGCGTTTATTTTAAACTTATCGTTAACTTACAAGATTACATTGACCATATACTAAATAATTTCCTTCAGGGTTTCCATAGTAATGCAAGGTCTAATTGTTTTTTAAATATACCAGGCGATCCAGTTTAAAACTTCAAATTTTACATGATTAATTTTTCTGACTTTAATATTATGTTTCTTTTTCAATAATAAGTCGTCGTATTTTTCCATCACAGAAAAAAATTGTGTATTCTACACGAGAGAAGAGAATTTTAGATTTTAGCTCGAGGTTTATTGATTTCCCTTTTTTTGTATAATGAATAAATATTTTTTAACACCCCATATCTCCCCTATTATTTACTTTTAGATATAGGTATGTGTGGTTAAATAACAATATTTTTGCATAAAGAGTCTCAGGTTTTCGGTGTACCATGATTTGCCGGACACCCTGTATATAGACTTTATTGTTTTGTTTAAAAGAACAGAAATAGCCATGCTTTTATGTTTTGGATTATTGGGATGATAAGTTTGTAGATATTTATTATTTTTCAACTAAGCAAGATACAAAAAAAAGTAAAAACAAAAAGGCCGATTTTTAATTTGTTTGATCAAAAAAGAAAAAAAATAGATACTGTACAAACATAACAAATCAGTTTAATTACACATAACACATAGGCAATGTAAGAAAAGAGCGAGTCTAACGTAAATACTGCATGTTCAGCATTTCCGATTGTATGATTCACCGGCTACATCCGTTGTTGTTTTACTGGCCGATATACCTTTACCATTGCTTATACATTATATATATTCTTATATCTCTCATCGTTAAATAGGATTTGTCGGTTTTGACGTTTATTTCTTATTGTTTTAACAACCAATTAAATTTTCCTACTCGCGTGCGAAAAAGTTCACTTTTCCGCACGCATTTTAGTTCTGAAAGTGTAGCTTTTCCGCACTGCTTTTCCATACTAGTGCGGGAAATTACAAAAATTTTAAACCAAATTTTACAGAGTCGCAATGAAGAATTTTCATTTACCAACATTAATAATAAGTATTAGTAGGGTATAAGGTAGCATTGTATTAAAATAATAATAAAAAGAAAATAATTAAATTGGGTTTAATTGTTTTCCTTACGCTCGTCAGAAAAAATAGCGTTCCTTACACGTGCCGAAAGATGCCTTTTCTGCACTAAAATTGAAAAATTATATTCAAAACATAGTTTCCCATCTATTGAAATAAATTTATTTTTATATTCAACTTTCTGTATATCCACTAATTAAAACAGAAGAACAACAGATTCCCTATTAAGATTTAACCAAGCATACTTTATACTTATTCAAAAGTTTATAATAGACTTACTTATACTTATTCAAAAGTTTATAATAGAAAAGATACAGGGTGTCAAAGTAAAAAATATTTTATTTAGTTTTAATAATTTTTATTATTTTTAAAATATTTTAATATAAATCGGCATCTAGGGGTACCTTGACTGAGCTATTTAGATCTGATTTTAATTTTGATGCGTAAACTAGAGGGGGCTAGTTACACTATTTAAATTTTTGTGGAACGTCTTAACTTTTTTGTGCCACTCTGTATGCATCATCTAAGTAAACCAGTAAACCCCCCATGCTAGTTACACGAAAAAGGTATACTTTATAAGAATGGCTCCGAGCACCTGTTTTCAAGATATTTGCATCTAAGTTTTAGTGCAACCAAAAGTATTTGGATTAAATTAATTGTTTATTATAGGCCAGTTGTAGTTAGGGCTAACGCTCTGTTTTTAAAGGCACTTTTTGGTTTCACTAAACCATTTAAATTCCAATATCTTGAAAACGGTTGCTAAGAGTCATTCTTACAAAGTATACCTTTTTGTCTAGAAGGCATAGAGGAATTTACTGGTTTACTTAGATGGTCCATAGCCTGGTATGCATGGCGAAACTTTTCGTATTAACATGCCATGTTTGTACAAAAATGTTAAAAGATGTCGTGTATACCCCCATTCTCGCCTCCCCTTGTACCACTATGGTAGGCGGAGGTCAAGTAGGGTCTCCACACCGCTGCTGGTGTACTTTTAATGCATCCCGCCATGCCAAGGCAGGCTGGGGTCTTTGCACCTTCTTGCTTAGCCGAAGCATAGCCGTGTGCTGTCTGGTCTGGTCCACCAAACAAATGATGCATATGTTATGGCTGGTTTCACCGACAGTATTGTACAACCAGTGAACCATTTGTGGTCTTAGTCCCCACGTTTTTGCCACATATGTTCTGCGAGCCAGAATTAAGTGCTATTTCCGCTCTTTGATTACTTTGTCCAAATGGTGGTTCCAGGTGAGTTTTGAGTCCAATATAACCCCAAATACTTAACCTCCCTATCATTGGTATTTCAGTGCCTTGAAGACTGAGAGAGGACCCAACCCCTAGTTTTCTTTTTGTGACACTATTCTGATTTGGTTGACTGATTTTTAAACCAACCTTCTTCCGTCCAAGTAGTTACTATATTCAGAGCCTGTTGCATTCGCTCTCTGACCGTAGTATTGAATTTGCCCTGGCATACACGACTATGTCATCCGCATACCCTAAAAACTTCATGGTTGTTGCTCTTAAGCCTGTCTATCAGCCTCTTATAAGTGAGGTAAATTTTGAAGAGCAAGAAAAAAGGTCATCAACTTTAAACAGTGATATCTAGTATAGTTTTTAGAGTAAGGTAAAAATTGAAAAGCAAAAAATGGTCATCTACTTTAAACTTGGATTCTTTGCGTTCGGCCGCTGTATAATATTTAAAGAGAAGAAAGACGAAAGACAAAAATACACTCGTGAGCCTAAAATTTTACGTCGCTTGCCATTCGTGGCACGCGTGCCATTGGTTCGCCATCCCTGGTCTACACAGAGTTGCACAAAAAGTTAGGACGTTAAAAAGACATTTAAATAGCGTACTCAGTCCCCTCTAGTTTACACAAACAAATAATCCAAATAAATTAAAAATTAAAAATAGTTTTTCCTGTATCTTCCTTATATTTAACTTTTGGAGAGGTATAGGTATGTTTGGTTAAATCTTAATATTTTGGCATTAGGAATTCTTGTTTTTTTTTCTGTAACATTATTTAGCGGACAACCTGCATATGATCTTTTAGCCAGTAAGTTAGCAAATCAAACATTTCTTAGACATGCGAATTTTTAAAGTGATATATGTGTTATAAAATAAGATTATAATAAATGACCTAGTAAGTTAAAATGTCATATTATTTAATTTACCACTTTCAATTTACTTTTATGATATTAATTAAAGAATAACTTAAGAAATTAAATATAAAAAGCTAAAACATACAGTGTGTATATAACTTAGAAATTTTTTTACTTTTTATTTCGAAAAAAGTTATTTATTATAAAAATGTTTGCTTTGTCTGAAATGCTAAACAACTTAATTAAATGGCCTAAAAAGTAATTTAAAGTATACTTTACATTTTTTTTCCTATTGGTTATGGAAATTAGGAAAAATTGAGGTTAAAAAAATTAAAATAAAAATATTTTTTACAATTCAGTGAAAAAAAATGGTTTTTAGAACAAAAGAGGTAAAAAGAATTGCCTTATGCTATACAAGGAGATTGAAAACTACGAAAATGTTATTTTTGACAAATAAAAAAAGAGGGGTATGAATATAAATATTTTTTAACTACTTACTTAAATAGCCTAAAAACGTTATAAAAATTTTAACTCTTTGTTAAATAAATGAATACCTCGTGGCTTACTACTATATATAAATTACCTTAACTATATACTGTTTGCATATTAAAAGTAAAATAAATTATTTATTAAAAAAAACATTTATTTTATTTCACTTAATTCTCCCAAGTAAACGTAAGCGATAAGATAAACGTGTATAAGACTTTTTACATTTGATTTTTAATTAAGTAGTTTAAAATATATACTTTTTCCATTTTTCGCAATTTTTAGTCGCCCTGTATATCACAGGGCAATTTTTATTATAGCCTTTAGCATTTAAGACAAAGAAAAAATTTCTATAAAGAATAACTTTTTTTCGACATGTTAAAAATAAAAATTCTTACAGGTGCAGAAAATCCATCCGTGGGCACACTGTAAATACGTGTGGGTTTTGAACACTGGAAAAGTTAACAATTAATGATTGACTAATAAATGGATAATAACTAAAGCTAAAATATTAATTGGGAATAAAAACTGAAATAAGAAAAATCGTGTTAAAGTAGCATTATCAACTGCAAAACCTCCTTATTGTATTTCTGTTTAAAAAAAAAGAAAAAAGTTAATGTTATGGTTATTTACAGTATTTTTAAATTCTTTGTTACACAGTAATATTTTAGTTTAAATTTTTTGTTTTTGTGAACATTCTTGCTGTTCAAATAATCTCTTAAATGTGCTTCAAAAGTGTTTATGACCTGTAATGTTGTTTGATACCAAATATTTAAATAAAATGGTAAAAGAGTAAACAGTAAAAAGGGAGATCCTTTGAAATAAAGGACGGTATCCACATATTTGAGCCCTTTAGGGAATCATCCGCTCTTTTTGTATTTGTTTGTGGCATTTAATACTTATAAGGTTTTTTCGTATTGTTACCCAAAGAAGGGTTTTTATATGTTAATTACATTTGAAACTTTAAACTGGGAGTTGCCTAAATAAACCCACATATTTCATAAATAAAATAAAAGCGAGTTTACATTACATATTTGTATTTTGATAAAGTTTGTTAAACCTTTGTTTTTGTTAATATCCTTTTTGCTTTTGTATAGCCGTATAGCCAGGCCAAGGTAATAATATCGTAAATACATACATTTTTACTTTCACGTAGAAAAAAATACAAAATCAATGTTTTATGTCTATTTTTTAATTTTAAATATGGTTAATTTATAACATTTGTGTAAATATTGTTAGGTAGTTCTTTGGTTATTCTAAGTAAAATACCCAATTTTAACTTTTAACTCATAATTTAAGGGCTTATTGCTATTGTAATAACGTGATAGGTCACAGAGCCACAAAAATTTGTATTATTCTCTAATTTATTTTAATAATAATATGACAGGCCTCCTATAAAAGTTTTTGTATTTTCTTGGAACCTAATTAACTATTAAAAATTAATATCATTTTCGTTTTCATTTTTGATAATATTTAATTTTACTAGAACAAACAAATAGTTTTTGAGATTTTTAGGACGAAATGGTGTTCAGGATTTGGCCATACGCATGGGAGTAATAGACATTAAACCTGGGGACACCTACGGCGTCTCAAAATAAAAGGCAAAGATAGCAAACAGCTATGTCTGTAACAAAATTTAACATTTAACACATTTTTAAAGAGCAAAAAAAAGGTCCCCATCTTAAAAAGTAACACTTAATTGCGTGATACATTTATATACCGGGTGGTGCGTAGCCGAGCAAAACATAAGAAATCCCATATAAATTTTAAGGGGGCTAATTAATTATTGACTCCCTATATAGGTTGTCCCATTTTGGTTCAAATAGCGGGGTATCCCAGTTATTATTGAAGATTTTTAAATTCACCCTGTAGTTCAAAAACTAAGAGTGCTATGACGGCTTTGTTTATGGCATTTTTCGATTCACAAAAATGTAGCTTAGGTTTGCGAAAACCGCAAGGTTTTATCTTTAATAATAACTGAGATATCCTGCTTTTTCAAACAAAATGGGACACCCTGTACATTTACAAAAAAAAATGTAAAATAAATAATCTGGCAAACCCTTGTGCCAAGTTTTAAAAACATATATTAGGTGGATCTTGAGAGAGCAGAACTCTTTTTTATTATGTATGGAAAAATGGAAAAATAAATCAAATAAAATACAACAACTTTTTTAAAAATATAAAAACATTAATTATTTAAATGTTTAAACAACCCCTTTCCCCACCCCTTAACATCTAAACAATATTTCAACCGATTATAAAATTAATTTCTAACGTGGCTAAGTTTTTAAAACTGATCTCTCTCTCACTCTCAGAATCTTGCGTTCGAAACGTCTTAATATTAGCTCGTTTTGTTTTGTGTTGGTCCAGGCTTCTAAGCCATATGTTATTACCGATCTGATTACTGTTTTATATACATGGTGTCTCTAAAAGGTATGTACAAAATACTAACAGAAATTCTTTGGACCAAAATACGACAATTCACTTCTGTCCACTAATTAATCGTTTCCAAGATACAGGGTGTTAAAATTTTTATTTTATTTATGTTAGTTTTAAATATTTTACTTATTATAAAACATTTTGCCATAAAATTTTTTATTGAGAGGTTGTTTAGAGTGGGAATTCGAACTATGCTAATGTTTTTGTTGTATAATTTAGAGAGAGCCACCTGCACTCTATTGCCTAGGTTCAAAGTGTCATAACTTGTTGTGCCTTGGTATTTTAAAATTTTAATAAATAATTCTTTTTCTCCCATACTTTTGCACCAAAAAGGAATACTTAATATCGCTACGAGCAACCGTTTTTGAGATATTTCAGATTAAACCTTTTATTTCATACAAAAGCTTTATACGCTTTATCTAGGCCACCTGGTAGGGTCTTAAAGGTCTGTACAAAATGCTACTAAAAATTCTTTGGGACAAAATACAATGATCTAATGCAATTTATCTTAGTCGAAAGGTTGCTGGTTTGCTAGATACAGGGTGTTTAAGTCAAAAATATAAATGGAAAATTTGATATCTTGTATCTTGCAAATCAGCAACCTTTTGTTGTAGCATTTTGTACAGACCTTCTGAACACTACCAGGTGGCCTAGATAAAGCGTGAATGAATGCAGTGGCAAACTTTTTGTATGAAGTAAAATGTTTAACCGAAAATATTTCAAAAACGGTTGCTCGTAGCAATATATATTAAGTATACCGTTTTGGTGCAATAAATATGAAAGAAGAAAGATACTTTACCGAGACAAAAAAAAGTTACGATACTTTGAACCTAAGCAATGTACTGAAGGTGGCTCCTCTACATTTTACAACAAAAACATTAGCATATTTCGATTCACCACCCTAAAAAACCTCTTTATACTGAATTTTGTGAAAAAATGTTGTATAATAAGTAATATATTTAAAAAATCCCGAAATAAAATAACTTTGACACCCTGTATCTTGTAATCTTGTATCAACTTTTTGACTAAGGTTAATTGGGTTAGATAGTCGTTCTTTGGTCTAAGGAATTTGTGGTAGCAGTTTGTACAGACCTTTAAGGGACACCCTGTATATGAATTTTCGCCGATCTAGACAGCAATTTTGATTTTAATAGCTCCTGCAATGCAAAAACGCACCTATAACCTTTTTGTATTCGTGTGCGTTTTCACTGCTCATATCATGTTGACCCCTAGATATTGGAATTCTTTTACGCTCAATTTTTGGTTTCCTTTTCAATTTAAATAAACATTTTCTTTGTTTTAGTAGTGCTGTGACTTACGGTATCGATGTCGTCTGCATATGATGTGATCATTTCGTTTAAAAAACTATATAAGCCGTCCTGATTGCCATATCTAACATTATGTTAAAGAGTGGTGGTTATAGGCCATCGCCTTGTTTTAAACTGTTAGTTATAGAGAATGTTGTAGTGTGCTTACTGATTCTTACTTTTGCTCAATACATATTTTGATCAAATTAATCATCTTTCTTGGCACACCTACGCTTTCCATAGCAATCCATATACTATATCTTACAATCATGTCATATCCTTGACGGAAATCCACAAACAGCTGATGAACAACTTTGTTAAATTTCCAACTTTTCTCCAGAAGTTGCCTAATAGTGAAAATCTGGTCTATCTCTTTTTGGTCGAAAGCTACACTGCTAGTGTCTTTTCTGCATATGGGGCTAGTCTGGTTCTTAATATATTAGATAGTACCTTGCAGGCTACGTTTAGCAACGCTATTTCCCTGTAATTTTGGTATACAGCTCTGTCTTCTCTTATACAATTTGGCAGAATTATTTTTTCATTTCATTCTTTTGGGAGTGCTTCTGCTAGCCATATATTCACCACAAGAATAAGTATGGCTTCGTGTAGCAGGTCTCCACTATATTTTTAAAGTTTTGCGATTATGTTGTCGCTCCCGGGAGCTTTATTGTTCCTAAGTTGGCCCGTTAGTGATGAAATTTCTACCGGTTATGCAGAGTCTGGCAGACTTCATGTCACCAGTTAAGGGTAGACCATGAACGGAAAGTCTAATAAAAGTTTAAATTACTTACATTCTGTTAAGGTTTATTTTATTTTTTAATCCCATATCTAATACCAATCAATTCACACAAAGCCGATATAAAAAAACAAACCGTAAAAACGCTCCGAAATTCCTCGACACTATTAACAATGCGAAACATCCACTATTGACAGTAGCAAGAACCGAAAAATTAAATTAATTATTTAGTAGATTTAGGGGAACGAACTTATTAATTATATTTTTATTGTTATAGATATAAAGTAAAACAAGAAGTAATACAACCAAACATTTTTTTTGGACGACCTTTTATGTTGTTATTTTTATAAATTTATTTGAGAAATCGATTTTTTAACACAGCATTTTTGATTAAAATATAAGCGTGTAAAATAGAGCTACATATGTAATACAATGTAGATGTTTATTTTCTTTGAATCTTTTAAACCACTAAACTAATCGAGTTATTTAGGATTAAAAAAAAACAAATTTTACAGTTTTTTGGTTTAATTTTAGAAATGTGCCTGAAATTAAATGACGTATCGTCGACTCTCTGTTCTTTTTTAATACCAAGGTTAAGTCGTACTAACAAATCATTATTTTTAAAATTCTTTTATTTTTACTTTATTTAAAAATTGAAGTTGCAATTCTGAAGTAAAATACCCTGTATACAATAATCTTATCTTTTACGGAATATATTTTTCTTTTCAGACATACCATTCCCTTTTAAGGATCTAAATATGCCGCGTAGGTAAGTATTCTTCTTCAAAAGCTTTTTGTTGGCTCCAAGCACCCTTTTGACCGCAATAATGTGTTTTTGCTTGCGACTTAAACTTTTTGTAGGCATTAAAAATAGATTCTGTAATACCTTAGATATACGGATATGTTTAAATGCTATGTAGGTGAAGGCTTAGGAAATAAAATATACAGGGTGTCTCTAAAAGTCTGTACAAAATGCTGCTTCTTATTCGGCCAAAATACTGTTTAAGCAATAGGTAAAGGTATGTCGGCCAGTAAAGCAACAACAAAGGATGTTCAATAAGACATCCAATCCGAAATGTTTACATGCTGGTATTCACGTTACTGTCTCTTTTTTTCACATTGCCGATGTGTAATGTAATTTAGCTGTTCCGGTATAACGATTTAACGCAATTTACCTTAAGCTGCAACCAGACTTGCAACGATTCGCCGTACCGCTCCCCGCCGCGCAACAATTTGCCGTGCTGCTCCATGCTGCATACCCTGCATTCTTCTTTCACATTTTTTGCACAAAAAGGCATATCTGATAAATATTGCTACGAGCAACCGTTTGTAAGATATTTTAGATTAATCGTTTTATTTCACATAAAAAAAATTCTTTGCATACCTTTACGCTTTATGTAGACCACCCGAATTATTCCAAAAGGTCTTTAGATGTTGGTTCCACAATTTTCTTACGCCAAAATACAACGATTTAACCCAATTTGCCCTAGTTAAAAGTTGATCCTTTTACGAGATACAGGGTGTCCAAATAAAAAAAAATACATATAAAATTTGACATCCTGTATCTTGTAAACCAGCAACCTTTTGACAAGGGGTAAATTTCATTAAATTGTTGTATTTTTGCCAAAAGAATATGTGGTAGTATTTTGTACAGACTAGGGATGCGCGATGTTCATCGATGATATAAAAACATCGATGTTAGATTGATCGATGGTCGATGTTTTGCCATCGATGGTAGAGTATCGATGTTTTCTTCTAACATCGGGTTATTTGGAAAGAGTTAGGAACATATATTTTTAGTAATTTAATAGGATTTTTAACAGTTTGATAGGAAAAACATGTAGTGTAGTAGGGAAAAAAGTAGGACCCACATGTAGTACTAGGGAAAAAAGGCCATTTTTTGCTCTTTAAAACATTTTACCATTATGCCAGTTAAGTCACCCTTGCCATAAAAAAGCTATAAATACGTCCGTGCCATCGATGTTATATATTCGATGTTTCGTTGCCATCGATGGTCACCTAATATGTATGTCACCATCGATGTTTGGCTTCGATGTCGCATTTCTATAGTATAAACCTTTTGGGCACTACCAGGTGGGCTAGATAAGCGTAAAGGAATACCATGGGCAGTGTTGGATTTACCAGCAGGCTGAGTACGCTGGAGCCTAGGGCGGCAGGTTTACTTCATAAATTGTTGTTTACGATTTAGAAGCATAAAAGCATTGTAGAAGTACAAAAATGACAGTAAGAATTTTTTTGTCCTTTGAAATGTTTCCCCAAAAAAATGTAAAACATTGGGGTCGTCATAAATTATTAGCCTATGGGCGGCAAATATGTAAATCCGCCGGTGGCAATGAGAAACTTCAGTATACGTAATAAAATGTTTAAACTGCAATATCTTAAAAACGGTTTATCGTAGCGATATTAGTTAAGTATACCATTTTTATGCAAAAAATATGGAAGAATAAAATATTTTTTACTAAAATTAAAATATTCATAGACAAAAAAACTTATGACACTTTGAACCTAAAAAAGGACTGCAGGTGGCTCCGTTTACATTTTACAGAAAAAAAAACATTAGCATATTTCGATTTTCCACTCTGAAATAACTTTTATTACTAAATTTAGACGAAAAAATTTAATAAAAAGTTAATAAAAAATTAAAAATAACTAAAATAAACTATAAACTTTGGAATCTTGTATCTTGCAAACTATAAACTTTTTGACTAAAGCCGCGTCCAGGCTTGCAACAATTTGCCGTGCCGCTCCACACCGCATACCCGCCACATAGCGCGGACGTGGACGTGGGCGGAATTTACGTCGTTTCAAGGGCTTGGCGAATGATTCGCCAGTGATTCAGAGCTTGTCGGTTTTTTGACGTCAAAGAAACGAACAAACAGGTTGTATGGACGCGGCTTTAGGTAAATTGCGTTAGATAATTGTATTTGGTTCAAGGAATTTGTAACAGCATTTTGTACAAACCTTTAGAAAAACCCTGTAGATCTTAAAAGAAGGTTTATAGGTTTAATTGATTTTTACAACTTTTTATTGTAATGTTTTTATCCCACATAATGTATAGGACTATAGGTACAGTATAAGTTGATTTATTTGATAATAAAGTAAACAAAAATTTACTTTATGTTTTTAATTCTGTAGATTTTAAATACAAAATTGAATCTTTTTATCTCTTAGAATATACCTGGTACGACAAAAGAACTTTATTTTTTTGTAATGGAACACCCTATATATTTTATTAACATTAAAAAGATATCTTCAGGAGTTAAAAATTACCACATTTAATTTATCTATGTATCTTAATTATTCTTGAACGTATAAAAAGAACAAAAACACTGTTTGGTTAACTTAATTCTGTAGTAGTTGCATTTATTATCTGAATGCTATTATTCCTAAAGATATACCGGGTAGGGTAAAAAGTATGTTTTTTTTTTAATTAAATCAGTCATTTAAAAAGATATTTTAAAAATAATATTTTTCTGTAACCTTGTATGTAGCAATTTTTTTTATAAAATAATACTCTTAATTGCCATGCACTCCGTTTTTAAAGATTAATAAATCCAATATTAACAGTGCAGCACATGTGCAGTGCAGCACATGTGTTCCTTTAATAAATATTTCTTAAATGGGGCGACCTTTGCAATGTACATTCTAAAGGTTAAAAAACATTTTTCGGAAGAATATTAAGCAATGAGTTTATTAAAATTTAAGTACCTAATAATTTACCGTCCAACATAATCTAGGCCTTTCAAATATTTTCTGCTTAGAAAGGATTCTTTTAATCCTACTTCTTTGGGTTAATAGAGCATAAGATTTTAATAAACGTGACCAATAATACGTTTAAAAGGTTAGTATTTTAAGCTATGAAATAATTTTGCTTTTTAATATTATTATGAAACTCAAGTACTGGGTAGCGTAAGTGCTATGCCATTTTATATCACAGTTTAATCAAAATTTTCGCGGCGACGCGGTAGTGCACCGATGGACGTTATACAAAAAAGCTGAATTGCACGCAATTAAGGTCTGGGTAATATCACCACACCTACGACGCTTAACTTCGCGGATCTTATAAGAAGCAGTATTTCGACGCAGTAAAGGCCGTCGGCATATACAAGTTTTGTCAGTTCAATGCTATTATTTAAGTTTTAGTATGTTAAATACTAGCAGGACAGAAAAAGCATGCATCTAAACCTTCCATGCTATCATGATGCATCCTTGAAAGAAAAAACAAAATTTGTCTCGTTTTAGACCGCTTTATTTCACGTGTAGTAAAAATTTCCTGTTGTCATTTCGAACTAGCATAATGTATTTATAAATCTCTCCGGTTCCAGGAATCGAACCTAGATCACCTGCGAAAACCAGGTTTACACTTACCACCATGTGTTAAATGTTTTAAAAATAAATAAAAAAATAAGATTATTTTATTAAAAGATCCGTTTAAAAGCAAGATTTAAAAATATATATATATATATTTCTATAATCATTATAATATAGTTTTGTAATTTTTAAGTTAAAGCATTTATTAAATGATTTCGATTTTAACATTACAGAATAATAGTCTAATTTTAAAACGTTTAAAAGTATTTTTTTATTATAGGATCATAATATTTAGGCAGTTATTGGTTATACAAGGGAAAAAAGCTTTAGATTCTAGCTCAGGGTTGTGTTGTCTCCTGACTCAAAGCGAAGAGAGACTAAAAACCAACAGCTAAAATTTGAAATTTTTCCAGTGTATAATACACCATTTCATTGATACGAAATAAAGTACCACTTTATGTTAAACAAACATATTAATAAAGTATATTCAAATCAGAAAAAAATATAAATAAAATTTAAAACTGGTCGGTTATTGTACTTGAAGCGACAATTAAAAATGAGTTACTATGGAAACCTATATACATATAATAAAATAATATGTTAATATGATTTCGTTATTTGGCGGACTTAGGTTAAAATTTGGAACTAAAAATTATTGTTTGGTTAGTAGTTATTTTTAATATTATAAAGTTATAAAGTGTCTGATTGGACTTTTGATATACAGGAAACGTAAGTTCTGTATAATAAAATATTCTAAATTTATGTTCGGGAAAAAAATTTACTCATTTTTGCACGAAAAAAAAGTCATTTTATAAAAAGTTACATTCTAATACCTGTAGACAGAGATAATGTGTCTTTTTTCGTCACGAAAAAGATATAGAAATTATAACACACCAACTGCGAATACATTACAGCCCACCGTAAAAATTTTGATAGCAAATTTACACCATGTTTTATGTTATTTTTAGCACCATGGAGCAAAAAATGTTAATTATAAATTGGTTCTTTATAACTATTAAACTTATCTTAAAAGTATAGTTGGACCAATAATTAGGGTTGACTTCTTAATAGGGATTTTACATATTAAGCTATTTTTAAAAATACTACCAAATTAATTTTTAATAATATTGATTAAATTACTTATTGTCAATGTATTTACAGGGTAGGTCAAACTTGACCTTTTTACGCGAAATTGACGTTTTTATATTATACACAAAACTGACTTCCGTTTGCAAGGCTTAAATTTTAAGTCCAACCTACTGGGAAAACGACAAATCGCTATCATGGGTCCTTTACTCGCTTCAGCGTGTTTGTTGTAAAATCGGTAGGGATATTTGAAGATATCGAAATTTACATATTTCCTATTACCAGTCTGGCAATGCACCACCCGGTATACGAAAAAGAGTTTTGAACAACAACTTTACCTTTACACATGCGGGTAAATAAAAGATGACCCTGGAAAACACGTGCAATCTTCCTGATAAAACGCACAACTTTAAATTTCGTTTGTTTTCTTTGTTATTTTTATTTATCTTCTATCTTATTCAGTTATCTTTGTAATAAGGTGTAAAAATATAAATTTTGTACACACTTTCTTATTTTAAAAGATAAAGTCAGGATTACCTTGTACAGTATTTTTAAGTCATAAAAGCAAAGAAAAACTACTTGGTAAAAATTAATAAAAAAGATGACAAAGTTATATTATCGTTTATTTCTTATAATAACTGTTGTGTTCTATACTTTAATAGTATGATTATGCCTTTTTATACTCTATTTTCGTAATTTATTTCATTTGCATCATCGTAGGCCTTGCCTTAGGAAAAAGTTTTCGTTTCAGGGCGACGCACTCTGACGTCAAAGCGCTAAAAATTGGAGACTTTCCTTAAAATCGTTTCACGCTTTCATCTTTTCTCGACTTCTAATTATGTTTAGATTCTTGTCGCACTACCCCTTTAGAACTTTTTATTATTCCAATCAAAATTTATTTTGATTGGGTATATTGGGTTTTTTCTTTAATTTATTTATTAAATTAATGCCTAATTTAGCCAAATATAAAATTGTTTTAGCAAATAACTGAAATGTAAACTTAGTAGACCGCCTTTTGTTTATAACTATAGTATGTGATTAAATAAAAATATTATGTAAATTCAACTTAGGTTTAAAAAACATTTTTAATTTGTAATTTAAGCAAATAAATATTTAATAAAGTTACAAATACAAATACTAAAGTAAAAGGTGACATAAAAAAGACGAGTGTTTTTACAGTATTTTGATATTTTGCTTTTGATAGAGTGCCCTAATTTTCTTGATTCTTTTTGTATTTTTTTCGTAAAGAAAATACGGAAGAGTGAAAAATAATATACAGTAACCGTCAAAATAACCGTAACATTTGAGAAATTTTATTATTAAAAGAAATTCCGATTTTTCTTTCTGGCGCACGCCTCTGCATGTCCAATTACCTAAAAATCCGTTTTGACATATCTCATGTAAACACCGGTTTGGCGAAAAATTTGAAAAAATTGAGAATTGAGTAAAAAGTGCTTAGAATTTAATCTTAACTATAAATGCAAAGTTTAAAGTATGTATTGAGAAATAAGTAAATTCGCCATTTTTTAAAAATATATTTTTTAAGTAGTACAAATGTACCATTTTATTTACAAAACTAGCTTTATTTACCTAAATTTTATTTATGTCAAAATAAGACATATTTTTTGTTTTTTTGACAAGTAGAGCAAATAATTTTTAAAAAATGGTTTTTGCCGGTACACCTAGTGTTGCAATAGTTTATTTCTAAAAATCTTCTTAATATTTTACTAAACTTAAAATGTTAAAAATATTAAAAAATAATAAAAATTATTGATAATAATCATGTTTTACTCATAATTAAATACGTGTTTTCAAATTTTGTGCATAAACTTAAAAACTACTTCTTAATTTATTGCTTTATTTTAATATTATCAAAATCTACTATTTTATTAGTTGAGCAAGTAAAACAAACATATTACATTTTTTATATTGTACAAAAATATGGACAACTTTTATTATCACTCATAAGCAATTTACTCTAACAAAACTAAAAATACAAGCTATAGAAATTAAGTGTGCATGGAATGATCTTTAACCTGCTTTTTTATTGGTCTTTAGAGCCTACTGGAGCATTTATTTTAATTTTTAGGTTGTATTTTTACTTTTGTTAAATTTGTCTATATTTTTGTAAAAATAAAAAAATATATTGTAAAATGTTTATTTTAATTTCTAAAAAACTAATAAAATGGTAGATTTAAATAATATTAAAATATTAAGATAAATTAAAGGGTAATTTTTAAGTTTATGCACACGTCTTCAATTATTAGTAGTGCATGATTAGGATCAAAAATTTGATCATTTCTGAATACTTTATTGTTTTTGGCTTGGTAAAATATTTAAAAATTTTTAGAAATAAACCATTGCAACACCGGGTATACTGACGTAAATAAATAAAGTGTAGTTAATGTAAAGTTAGTTTTGTAAATAAAATGAAAATAACAGCCTAGTCAAATTTTGCTTTTGTTTTAATACATTTTAAAAATACAAAGATATTATGTCTTAGACCTTAGAATAGGGCCAGGATAACCCATGTACTGGGTGATGTCAGCCAGACGGGACCTACAGCTTAACGTGGAATCCGAACAACGGTCCGCATGTCTACGGTTGCGCAGGACACGGCAAAGTGTCCTGCGCTGGCTTTTAGCGTTGATACATTTTGCACTTTGTTCGTCTTGTTAAACTAACCACTAATTTTCTGACCTTGGCCGCCGGCAGGATTCGAACCCACCTCACTTCAGTTTTGCGCTCAAATACCTCGCGCCTTACACGCTCGGCTAAACACCGACTTATCTTTCTATTTCTTTTACTACAAGGTATTAGTTTTATCAAATACAGATAAAGTAAATTTTTTTCATCCATTGGTCATGCAGAATTTTACCAACGATTATTATTTACAAATTGAACCCACATGTTTTAAAAGCCATCCTCAATTTACCTCTTTTAAGTGTTATTAATACATACCATATTTAAAAAATGCACGACTATAAATTAGCATGATTCGAACGTAGTAATGGACATTGGGTAATGAATATTTCATGAACCATTTACAATTTTAAAGCGGATTATCGCCCTTGAAAAGATTATTTTCCGCCCCAGTGAAAGTCAGATAGAATTTTAAGAGCTTTTACTTTGAGCTGATGTTTTGATTTAAATATTCCGTCAAAATAAAATTTGAATGGAAATTTTAACAAAGCTGTTATGAAGTCTTAACATGTTATATATGGATTATAGTTTTTGGAAATACTAAATAATTTTCTCCTGTATGATGTACTGTTAAAAAGGATTAACCATTGTAGTGATTACAAAATAATATTAATAAGTAGAGAAAAGTAACCAAATATGAAATATTATTTTTGTTTTTACACATAATTTGCATAAAAGTTATGAATAAAAACTTTATGTGGTAATTATTAACAATTATTTGTCCTTTATATAAAAAAATAGCTTAATTAATTAATTTTAATTAAGATTTTTTGATAAGGGTAGCTAAATATGCAATACTATCAACTAGACTGGGCAAAAAAATCGACTTTGTTTTTTTTGAAAATTTATCGAAAATATTGTTTATGATGACAAAAAGAAAATATCGTTAAGATTTCAGCCCTTAATATTTTTATTTAGGAGTCCTTCTTCTCTATTTTAGTATAGTAGTATTTTCTGAAAACCTTAAAAAGTTATGAAAAAGCGATAACACGAAACGGTGCTACAGCGACGAAAGGGCTTACTCTATTGACATGTTACCACTTCTACTCGCAAGTGGGCATTAAAAAAGACCAATCCCTCCTATTGCCTGTCTGAGTTTCCGTTTAAAAGAATTGGCTTGTATTCCATATTAGGGATAATATTCCATATTTGGTCTCCTTTCCAGCCCGTTATACAGGGCGATTAAGACACACCTCTGTTTCAAAAAATTGGCTGGCTCGACTAGCGTTCACCATATGCGTCGCATCAAACCTATTTTCTGCCCGGCTTGTAATAAATCAGAGTGCGTCCATTAGTGGACCATCGCATAGGAACATTCACCTAAGGGCAAAACAGAATTTGGTTTATGGGGTAAGGTAGAACTAATAATAGCATAGAAATAATAAATAATATAAAGGTATAAAGTCATAAATATTGCATAGTACTTAAATCTAGACAGATAAAAATATTATATCTGCTTATAAACAATATTACCACATACGACTAGGGAAGGGCAGCTGCCCTTCTGCTGCAGTCCGTTTTTAGTTAACGTAGAGCTTAAAGAAAATAACCCATAAGTTGTGTTTACAGTTTAAAAGTGTCCTTGCGTGCAATTTTTCTTGCTGCAACTTTTAATCTAAGAACGCGCATTTGTCCCTTTTAAAAAAATTCTGCAATGTGCGCGTGTGAAGATCGAAAGATTGCAGCAAGAAAGCTTTCATGCAAGTAATCTTTCAGACTGTAAAAACAGCTATAGATAGAATGGAAACTGCTAGATCTGCAATTCATGTTAACTAGCAAACAAATTTAGCGCAGTATACAGTTTGCTCTCACCAAATTGGCATTTTTTTTGCCATGCTGACACATACAACGGTGTGAAAGAAAATATTTACACAAATTCTTAAGGTCAAAATATGATGATCTACTCAAACTTACCTTAGTCAAAAAATGGATGATTTCGGAGATACAGCATGTCCAAAGGTTCATTTAAGTTCTAGATTTTCATATATAATTTTATTATTAATTGGTGTATTGTCACAAAATTGGTTGGGGAAAAGAGGGTTGGGAGTAAAAATTAAACCCTACCATCTATACCTGATTTTCAGATAAAAATTATGATTTCTAAACATCTTTACTCAAAAAAGGTATACCCTGTAAAAGTTGATTTGGGCAGCCGTTTTGGAGATATTTGAATTTTAATTTTTTTAATTCTGTATGGTTCGGTCGTAATTATAGTGTGTTATAATAAGAGGATGTAAATTCTGAAGTATTTTTCAAAATAAAAGTTTAAATAAACTTATGTCCCCAAAAGTCTAAACCTCTAGCTTATATTTTTTTTTAATTTTACCACCCTATATCTCAAAAGTCAAGCTATTTAAAAATCAATCATCTTATTTCGAAACACTTTTTCTTCCTTTTCCTGGTAAATTTAAAACATAAACATTTTCTCGTCAAAAGTATACATCTCCATTGAAGACTTTTTTCTACTAAAATCGTTAAAAACCGCAATGATGCAAAAGATTTATAAAAATATTCGCTCCGTATCAGTCCGTCTTGAATGGACGCACCTGTAGACGGCCTGCTCGACCCAATCCATTTCTGCCCGTCTCTAGTGGGACGCGTATCTTTAAGGTAGGAGCTTATAAAGTTTTATGGTAGGAGCATATTTGGATTTTTCTGTTACCGATTTTGTAGTCTAGCCCATTTTTTAAGAACGTTCTATTTTGACCTGAAAATACGCCCTTAAAATATGTTAAGTGAATTTTGGGACACCTTATATAAAAATAACTTTGGAGACTAGTAAAGAGGCATTTTCAACATCAGGAATAATAAGCATAGAAAGGCAAATTACTGGCATTCGCTGACTAATAAGTATGAAGATAAAGTTTTAATAAAGAAGCTCTTTACTATCTATAGATGTAGAGTTGAAGCAACAAGACCCCTAATTTATTATGGTGACCTTTGCTTTTATAAAACGATAGAATTGCTATTTTAAATCTACAACTATCAAATTTTGGCAACTGGGTGGCACTCTTCCTTATGCTGAGAAGATGTAATGTATTTGCATTTGTATTATAACGAGTCGTTTGTGAGTACCTAAACATTTTATTGTCCACCCAATAGCTCATATATTACACCCACGGGTACATTTTTAAGAAATATTTCATGTTACGTTAGTTTTTAAATAAAAAGCTATTGTTTAAAATTACAACAAACTTGGATTATTATTTTAAAAACACTTTATTTTCTTGGCTCTAAGCTAAAAGTTTGAAAGTTTATGATCAGCTATAAAACATTTTATTGACAATGAAAGTACATATACAACAATTATTTTAGGTACGAAAGACAAAACTTTATTGCGATTTCTAGACAAAATTACCTAACTTAATTATCTCCAAGGCGAAAAAAACCGTCAATAAAATTGACATATCCTTTTTAAACACCAGAAAAAATATAACAAAATGTTTTTTTATTCCAATCTTTAACGTAAAAGCATGTACGCGTTGGATCAATTTAAATACTTGTGTAAGGATTTTAACACGTCGCGTCGCGAGATCACAGGTGATGAAATACAAAGTTGTACAATTTCGTGCTTTATCATACTCCGCTTATTACGTGAAATAAATTTTTAGTTTTTTATTTTTTTTTTTCTGATTTTTTTTTAAATCCAGTGGTTTTTATTTGACTAAAAAACGGAAAGGTTCTGTGTTTGACCGTATACACGGGGTGTCCAGAAAGGTGTATATAGAGGTGATAAGTTGAGCCAAAATAATGTTGGTACATATAACAAAAAGTTCCATCACGTTTTGCTAAAAACCATTGTCCTTAAAAGTTGCAATTTTTTTATTATATCTTTTAAACGGTTGTACACAGTACCAACGATATTGGTGCAACTGAAATAATTTAAACCTATGATTATAGGTTAACGGCTGTTCAATAGGTGGAAATTTTACAGGGAAGAAGACTATTTTTTTATTTCGTGTATGTATTTTTAACGAAGATGACAATATTAATATTTTGCTTTGACCATTTAATTTCTTCATAGTTTCAACATAGATAGATATAAAGATATAAGATTAAATACATTTTTAATTGGGTAAAATAAACCAATTTAAAAAATAAAAAAACTTACTTAAAAGTTTAGCTAATATAATAACATAGCATGTTATAAGGTAGGTATAAACTGGACGCTTTTAACAGGATTTTATTATTGTTATTTTAATTTTATGAGGACACTGTATATTGTTGTATTTTTAAAATTATCAAAACTTTTCTTTTAAAAGTGTATTACACATATATTATATATATTCTTTAAACCATTTTTAATATATTGCATAGTATGTATAGATAACCCACATTCGGATCCGCAGTAGTTAGAGGGATTTTTGGATTTCTATGACCTTGCGCAATAAACAAATCCAGGGGCCTACGAACATGCGTACATAAAAGCCATGGCAAAATACAATACTGGCACACCGTGCTCTCCGTACACGGTCTTTAGCTACCGTAATTCGAACATGCTTCAAACGGGAACCCAGACAAGGCGTTAATAATTTTTTCCGATAATGCGGATAGTCTGTTTATCGCCCGCGCGTCAAACTTTGTAAAGTATTTTTATTTTTCTTTCCAAAAGTATACAATATAATAAAAATATATTTCTTTTGAATTTGCGAACTTACTTCTTAATTTGATTTTAGCTTAGTATGTTTACACGCTTATCCAAATTAAAAGGCAAGTATCAGTTTTTATTTGGCTCAACGTGTTTTGTCGGTTTAAGCTCTACGCCGACGGTTTAGTTTTTAGATAAAATATATCGAGGGTTTTTATTTCAAAACAAAAACTCGACACCGCGAAGCGGTCTAGAGTTTGTTTAAAATTATTGTCTATTAAATCTTTTTCCCAAGAAATTCTTGCAAAAATATTTGGGTAGTTTAATCGATTTGAATTTGTGGGTCGAGTGGTATACGGCTTGATTATTTCCTGAAAAACTTACAATTAAGGCAAAAACACAGAATTTTACTGATGTTTGACATTTTCTTTTAATGATATTTGACAGATAATCCAATATTTTCTATGCAGTAACAAATTTAAACCTTAAAAACATTTTAATATCAACCTTGACTAGAATTTGTTACTGCATAGAAAATATTGAATTACCTATAAAATGTCATTGTGACTTCATACTTTCAAGCTTGAAACAAGTCAAATGTATTTAAAGCATAAGGCTGTTTGTCAGTGCTTGTTAAAAGAGGAATATCTGTACGAATGGGCGTAGCTAGAATTTTTATTTTTCTTTTTCCAAAAAGTATACAATATAATAAAAAATATATTTTTGAATTTGCAAACTTACTTCTTAATTTGATTAAAGCTTTAGTATACACGTTTATCCAAATTAAAAGGCAAGTATCAGTTTTTATTTAGCTGAACGTGTTTTGTCGGTTTAAGTCTACGCCAACGGTTTAGTTTTTAGATAAAATAGTTTGAGAGGCAGCTACGCCTTTGCCTAAACAAATTCATTTTATATAAGTTTTTGAAACAAAGAAAAAATCCACTATTTCTTTATTTGTTTACTTTAAAAATTAAATAAACAATTAAGCTCCAACGTTTATATTTAGATCACTAATAATCCTTTTAAAATTAATTTTATAATATTCTTTGGTATTTTTCATATTATTTACGTTTCCATTTTATTCAGAGTAACATTTATTGACTTAAAAGCTGATGTTATCTGATATATCGTTTATGGGGACTTTTTGCTTTATTTTTCAGAGAAAATAACAAGGCGACAAATAAATTACATTGTCAATTCAAATCCTAACAGGGAACATTTATTTTTATTTTTTATCAGGATATAAAATTACTGATTGTTTAAAAGACGGGTAACAAATACTTAGTTAGTGAGACCAGTGGTGGCCTGGAAAGCATCTCAGCTGATAAAATTAAAAAAAAATATACGCTATACAACACTGACTTTTTTGCAACTTTTATATTTTTTCGGATGAAACACCTAAAAATAAAACTTTTTTGTTTTTTAATATTTTTACGCAGCTTACTTAGTTTTCCAGAAAAAAATAAAATCCTCAATTGCATAGTCCTAGACCATACAAGAAATATTAGGACATTTTTTTCTTCTAAAAATTAAGTGTAAGTAGTAACTTTTTTTAACAATTATTTAACAATAACAAATACTTAATTAAATAATGTTTATATCTAGTCTTACAAATTTTACTAAAAAAGTGTTTAAGAATTATTAAGGGTTTTTGGAAAGCTTAACACCTTGTATCTTGACAACGACAAATTTAAGGACCTATGTTTATATGAATTTTTTTCATAAAAATGGCTTAGAAATACGCCCTTAAATTTTGTTACCACAATTAGGAAACACCCTGTATATTACTAAGTATATCACATTTAATTTTTATAATTGTTATATTAAAACTTATTATTTAATTATTTAATGAAATAAAATCCTAATTCAACCTATAAAAGTGTCTAGTTAGTTTTTACATTTATTAATTTATTTAAAATACGATTAGCTCAGGTGCCAGTTTTACTGCAGTTATTAAAACTTGCAATTTTCAAACATCTACAGCTGGCGCTGACCATTATTTTCTAGAACTTCCTAATTGATAAACTTTATAATTGGTCTGGTAGACGGTAGTTTTCCTGAATTCCAGATTTTTACCGGTTATAACAAACTATACGTTAAAGCTCAGGTTTGTAAAATTTAATTTTAAATAAATTTAGTTCTTGTTCTTAAATATACAGGGTGTTTTTAAACAAATGCAAAAAATTTTAGGAGGTGATTTTTCACCAAAAATAATACAAAAAACTTCATATGAACATATGTCCTAAACGTCTTAGTTTTTGAACTACAAGGTGTTAATTTTTATAATAACTTTAAAACTCATTCAGATATTTTTAAAAATTAGGGATACGCACCCTTTGCACCAGTGACATTCTTTGGCATTCAAGAAAAAAAATTACCAGGGTCGTCCATGAGGGGTTTAAGATAATTTTTTCTAAAATAAAAATCTTTTTAAAATCCCTATTTAGTTTAAAACAAATATAATCTCTTGATAATATTATTGATAAAATTTTCTATGTAATTACAAGTAACTAGACATGTTAAACATTTTTTTACAGAAAATGTACTTGGTGGCCTTTACCTTTAAAGCGAGGATATTTCTTATCCAATCAATAACCAAAAAAAAAGCTTTGTAATTTTATTGTAGATACTAATTTTTAAATGGTTCTAAATATTTTACCCTTCTATCATTTTAGCGAAGTGTTTTAAATTTTAATTTTGCGTACGTTTTAATTTTTTAAACTAATTGTATTTGTTACAATAAATTTGGAAATGCACTTGAGCCAGACCTAAATAATTTTACGATTCAGCTGTTCTTTATCTTGGGTAAATATTGGCAAAGTAAGCAATATACGAGTAGAAAAGAAGAGATGATACTATTTTATTTCAATCTAAAAGCTTTTTAGTAGAAAGAGTTCACCAAAGAAAATACAAAATTTGATAACAAAACAATAGAAAATAGAGATACGGAAATAAAAGAGTACACTAAATCCTCTAAAAATTTTATTTAATGAAAGCTTTTAGCTTTGAACTTAACTTTGTTCAATACGCCTTGCTATTTTTTAACAGTTTAATCAGTCAATTTTTTTACATAAAGTTTTTTTTCGGTACCTCGTGAATGACTAACAATTTAAAAAAAAAAAAAAAGTAAATGTACCGGGTGTCAAGTTATAAATTTACACATCCCTTAAGTTAGTTTTTTTATCGTACAAAATAAATAGTTATTTTAGTTTGTTTTATTAATTCTGTAGTTTCTGAATTAAAAGTAGATTTTTAATATATTCTAAAATATACAGGATAGCACAAAAAGTATGATTTTTTCAAATATAAAATCTATATTATATTACTAAACTAACTAAAAGATCTTTTAAGGAGCTTAAAAAAATACTACACTTGCTATATCTATCTTAATTAGTTTCGGAAATATGGTCATTCAAATCTTAAGAATAAGTGTAAATTTCCATTATGTAGGTAGGTTACCTTATGGCAATAGTTGCTCAATAATTTTATTTATAACCATATTTCCAAAACCAATAAATATAGATCCATGAAATATAGTATTTTGGTAACACTTCTTAAATTATCTTTTTAAATAGTTATACAGTATACAGGGTATTCCATTTAAAAAATGTACTGTTTGTCGTACCCTGTATATCTTTAAAAAAAAAATTAATTAAATATAAAGATACTAGAGAATCATCCTAACAAAAGGTGTTTTTTATTTTTTTTATGCGTTAAAAAATAAGAAAGTTGGGCGGTTGTAATTTTTACGTTTTTATTGGGAACTATTCTTCATATTTGCATGGCCATATTTCAAAAACAAATTGAGAAGGGTATATAAAATGTTGTTTTATTTTTAAGGGGTTTTTAAAAGATCTTTTTAAAAGTAAAATAATATATAGGTTGTTCCAATTAAAACAATTATACATTTTGTCGTACCCTGTATACCTTACGAGATACCTAATAAAAACTGATAACTAATTTAAAAACTACAGAATAAACTCGACAAACTGATAGGTCTGTTACCTGGGAGTGACCCTTGACAAAAAACTCAGCTGGAATAAACACATCCGGGTACAAACAGAGAAGGCTAAAAATAGCCTCTGGGCGTGCCAGCGGATGATAGGTAAAAGTTGGGAACTTAAGCCGAGAGTGGTTCAATTGGATCTACTCTGCGATTATGATCCCACAGCTTACTTATGCATCGGTCGTGTGGTGGCTGGCAGCCACCAAGACCATTAACAAAAGCAGAATGGAGAAGGTGCTCAGACTAGCGTGTTTGAGAATTACGGGGGCATTCCGTACCACTCCCACAATGGCCATGAGCTACCTATTCTGCTTAGAACCTCCTGACATTAAAGCTAAAGAAGGGGCGATTAAAACTGCTTTTAGACTCAAATCAGGCGGGAGGTGTTACATAACTATATTTATGCACTATATGGTAAAATTACTAGGTTACATTTCTAACGTTTTTTTGTTTTTTTCCAAAATTATAAGCAACTCTTTAGAGAATCCATTACTTTTGATAGCAATATAAAACATGATAGCAAAAGTTTTTCTAATTTTTTCAAATCAATTTTTATATAAAGTTGCTTATATCTTCAAAGCATAAAATTGTTAGTTGGTAAGTTTTACCTTTATACCTACGATATAGTTCTAGTTTTCTTAAAATTTTATAAATGTCTAATCAGATATAAACATTATTAACTTATTGAAAGTATTTGTTACTTTCAGAATACAGCTCTTATCCCTCGAACTACCGGTTAATCGTTTTAAGGCAGTTGATGATCCGTCCCTTTAAAAGGAGTGTTTTTATTTGTAGATTTGCAAGAATAATGTGCTTTAATTCCTTTAACGGTTGCTGCAATTAGCCCTCGAACAACAAACTTGTCGCTGCGGTCTTTGAGTCACTTAGGTCTCTAAGTTTATTATCTAATATTACCATTTTTATAATAATGTTATTATCTTCTGCTTCTTAGTTTTTTTAGAGTAAATACAAAAATTCTTGTCTTTTTTTTATAGATTTTAAATTTTTTAAAATTAAATATGTTTAACCCTTTTTTTTATTGTTTTCAGGCATTGACGAGCAAAAAAGGTAAGCAAAATTAGTAAATATAAAATGGTATTATTAAAGTACTCCCTAAAGTATTTATAATTAAACTTTTATAGTAATTTTTGGAAAAAGAACAAAGCTAAACAATAGGGACTTAAAACAAAAAAATACAATACAACAAAATAAAAAATATTGAAGTTAAATTACATTTTACTAAAATTGCGATGTTGTAATATCAGCAATTTATAGAGATATCATTTTAAGATCCTAATAATCCAATTTATTGCAATAAAAATTAAAAGGTGCTTTTATATCAAATAACAAAATAATGGCCTGCATTAAAAAAATTTATCGCCGATATTAATGTTCAATAATTCCCCATACAAAAACCACCAGATACCAAATTATAAGAATGTCGTCATTAGCAATGTTGCATTCTCACGACACGCTAGTGACTGGGTTAGCTGGAGAATAGCAAAATTGAAGGAAGATAAATAATTGTTATCAAAATCTGTCCTAAAACACTCACATTTTTTGAGGTACCCTAAAACAATTAATACAAAAATTAGAGTAAATGGAATTGTAAATTTTTGTCCACTTAATTCTGATATGGGTGACTATAAATAAAATTTTGGTCAAAATAATTAAAAATGCCTGTCTGATATTACCTACAGCAAAAACGTCTTTAAAAATAAATAAATTCTATCTACTTACATACCGGATGTCAACGAATCTATTAGACAAGCCATAATTTCTAGAGTATTAGACATATCAAACTGAGACGCATATTTCTTACTTTTTGTTACCCAATTTTTATCTTTTATATGGAACATCCTATATACTTGAACATTTTTGGATTCCTAAGACAATTCTAAATACTAATTTGACATTTTATGAAGTTTTTACGCCTGCTTGATTTTTAATGAGCTTTTTGTAGTGTTGCATCTAGGTGCTATAATCCTTTATTGGTGACTTGATTTTTAATCCATTTACAAATAAATTGACATTGTCAGATTCTTCAAAAATATTTTATTGGAAAAGTGCTTGTCTAAAAGGGTTGCCATTGTGAAATGTGAATTTACCAAATTCTTTTATTTTTATCTCTCATATTAGTTACCAAAGCTTTGCGATTTTATTTTTCTAACATTATTTAAGATTACTAGATTAATTTTCGTTCAAAAATGGCCACCTAAGTGCAATAATGAAAATTGAATTAAAAAAAATAGGTAGGTTTATTTTATTTAAATGTCACATTCTGACTTGGAATTGTCTCAGGAATTCAAAAATAATAAAATATACAGTGTGTACTATTTAAAAATTCGAAAATGTAGCCATTTCCGGTTAAAGTGGAAGTATCTGAAAAGTGAACAATATTAAAAAAAAAAATTCTCCTCCGATACCATTTACCCATACCAAGTTTCGTTTTGATATGTCTATAATACTCTAGGAGTTATGGTTTGTCTAATAAATTTTTTGACACCCGGTCTACGTTTCTTATTTGTCATAAACATGAAAAAATATTTAATAATGTTTACAAATTATCAAAATAAATTTAATGCAAATAGTTTAAACTTGTTTATAAAGTACATTTTTTTTCTTCCCAAAACTTATTAACTGCTTAAGGGTGTTTCAACTTGGTCGACGCTCTTAACTTAATAAACTCGAAAGGGTAATTTGAAAAAATAAGCTTCTTACTCTGTTTCAAATTAATTAGGACAGTCGCGTTAAGTAACGATAAAACAAATTAATTTATTGATTATAAAAAGAATTTTATTAAGGTTAAATGGAGGGGTAATATATGTCACTTTATGAAAAAAAAATAATAATTTTTATTATACTCAGTAATGAAGCTAATAAATAAATCTTTCCAATTTGAAAAACCCTTGTTATAACGCAAAAATATAAATATTTATTTATAGGTTGACATTAAAATTTGACTGGGTTCTTTATTAAATTTGCATCTTCAGGCTGTCTGAAAAGATGATGTTGTAATAATAGAGTGAGCCAAAATAATGTTAGTATTTTATATTAATAAACAGTTAAAAAAATATAAATTGGCTTAACACAATAATAAAACTCAATAAAAAGTAAAAAATATGATAAAAAAGATTTTCTAACCAATACCAACCATGACTTCCCCCAATGTGTCAGTTCCTAGCACTTTTAAGCAATCAAATTACACCTGCTTGTAATTTTTACTGTAGTCCAAAAACATTATTAGTACCTCTTTTAGTTCGATAAAAAGATTAGTTTTGTCCCAGGGTTGTCGATTCTGAATGCGCCCCTTTATTATCGAGCATATTCCCTACCTAGAGGAAGCTTTGTCGCACGAACAACGTACGGCAGAGAAATCAAATAAATCTCGTACTTGCTCTCTCGCGATCCTAAATTAGTTTTTTCAAGAAACCACCGCGGAAGTACACCTTATTAAATAGGAAAAGGATTTTTAAAATCGGTCCACAAACGCCGGAGTAATCGCGTAACATACATACAAAAGAAAAACACACAGGCAAATGAAAAACCTTCTCGTTTTTGGAGTCGGTTCAAAACAGTTTATTTATGACCTTCAAAGTTAAAGTAAAAGAACTAATATTAATAATAACTTTCGAACTTTTGCCACAGTACCAATGATATTTTATAGATAAACAACTGTTCATAAAGTCGGGACTATATAGGGTGGGATTATTTTATTTCCGCTTAATGTGTGAATCTTTAACAAAGATAACAAATTTGACATATTACCTTGACCCTTTGATTTCTCTAGCTTTTTCAACAAAAATGTACATGTTATTTAAATCGATATCTTGCACCGTTCTTGATAAAATCGCATTTTAGACTATTAAACATAATTGCATTTCATATGTCATAAAAAAACTTAATTTATTTGGAAAAGTCATTAAAATATTATTAAGGTAAAATTATTAAAGACGGTGTTTCTGAGACCATTAAACTGTTATATTTTACATAAACACAATGGACGTAGAAAAATCAATATTTACATACAAGTGAATATATTAAAGAAGTTCCACCCACTTTATCTTTTGAATAGGACAAGCTATCGGGATCGGGTAAAATTTGGGTAAAAGGGTGTCACTCAAACTACTCTTTAACTCTTTGGCATAATAATAACTTTGGTCACCTGGCTTTGTGCCAAGGGGCATTAGCAACAATTTTTCAAATGAAAAGGGAGTCATGTAGCACCTCGTTCTGAATGCCCTTTAATTCTCTACTCATTGCCACTTTGTTTTTAAAAATCGGCCCAGCCGTGCAGAGTGCGGTTTTAATAAAATTGACTTTTAAGTCTAAAAAGGCTAGGCCGATTTTCAGAAACAAAGTGGCTTTAAGTAGGGAATTCAAAACAAGGTGTTACATGACCTTTCTTGCTAAGTTGTATTATCCCAAAGCGTTTTACCGGTTTAGGAATACAAAAACCCTATACATTGTATCGTTTAACAAATGTTTTTGTTTCGAGTAAATTCTTTTATTTACAAACATGTATCTAATGTTGATATTTCCGAATCTTTAAAAAATTAAAAGTGTAACTTTTCTAGTTTTTAATTTTATTCTACGGAAGAAGCTGGCTCAAACGGTTATAAAGATATGAAGGTTCAAAAGTCGTCAATTTTCCACTGACTGACTGACTGACATATAGATCAAAAACCCAACCCACTTCCAGATGACCTAGAAAGATAAAATTTGGAATCTAGCTCGGTAATTATGTGTAAGCGTAGAAAAAATCTGAAAAAAAATAGTTTAATTAGGCCAAAATTTAAAAGTTTGTTTTGAATAATGTTTCACATCGTTTAATAGATTCCACTTTTACCATAAATAATTTTTAATTTATTTTCATGTCTTTTTGTTACGAGTTTCAAAAATTAAAATTAATTAGAATTATATAAATAAAATCACAAAACTTTAAAATTAATTTTGGGATTAAACACAGAACAAAAACATAAAAATTAATTTAAAATTATGTGGATAAAGGATTTTTTTAAAACAAAGTAAAACGCTAATTTAATGGGAATGTTTTAAGAATAACAAATATTTAATATTTTGTCAAAAATTAACATCAGTAAGAAATATTTAAAATAGTAAATTTAGTTTCATCTAGCCGCTACACGGGGTAAGTTGGAATAGTATGTTTTATTTTTAATTTTTATCCAATTTTTGGCCAAACTTTTAGTTTTAAAGAAGCTTCTCAAATAAAATATTGTTTAAGGTTTAAAAAAGATAGTTTTCGTTTATGTTAAATTTATAAATTTTGCAGTTACCCTATATACGCTAGGACCTATACAAACTTTGATCAGTGTTTTGTGAATTTGGACATATGCAGGGGTGTTTATTAAAAATAACACTTTTGGATAATTAAAAAATAAAAAGATTTCCATATGGTTTAACAATTATGGCAGTTACTGCATAACTCTAAGTATGAAAACATATTAAACCCCAAAATAGATAGTTTTTATCAAATTTTTTTAGCATGTAAATTCAGGCTTTAGCGAATAAAAATTGAGTAAAGGTAAACGGCTTTGACTAAAAATGCGTTACATGTGATTTAACCGAACGGAATTGAAATATTTCGATATAAAAGAACCTCCGTTGAATTTTGAAAAGGATTGAAGGTATTTTTCAATTTCACTAGACTAAACAATTTAAAAAATAGTTTTTACTATTATTTAATATTTAATAAACAGGTTAAAATCCTAAAAAATAATAGTTATTCCAGTCTAAAATTTGATTTTTTAAGTTTGTTATTTATCTGCTTTATTCACTGGACTTTTGAATCCTTTTTCTGTTTACTAAATTTTAAGTGGATGGCTCTAGTTATTTGTAACAAAGTGATATTTTTCTTATTCTTCTGTCGTACAGCTGCTAACAAGCTTGTCTAACAGCTGACGTCATTATAATGTGAATTGAAAAATAAAAGCGCTTACCACCAATGGCAAATAACATTAAAAAAATAATAGTTTAAACTAAAAAATGGCAACCCCAGTTTTAAAAGAAAAACGCAATATCTTCAATTGCAGTTAAATTAATTCTTCACATGGTTTTCCACACATACTATTGCTATTGTTATTTTGTTTATTTGTCAAAAAAAAATGAAAGTGCTTATAGCTGCTGTAAGCAACTAACAAAGAAAATATCCCTTAAATAAATAAACATATAAAAGCATCTGATTTTAAAACAGATTTTTCAATAATATCAATCAAAATTTCTTTATCTTTGTGGTTGCCCGCGAAGGCTCATGCGTAAGTACTAGAGTACCTACTTTTTATTCGAAAGGATGAACTTCTGTGGTGGTCCCATAAGACTTATTTTTCAGGCAAAGCTGCCTCTAGCATATATATGTGATCTATGCTGGATGTTTAAACAATTAAGGTAGTAAAAGTAATGTCAAAATATTTTTATTTGTCATGTTGTCATTTGGCTAATAGTTCTTTTTTTTTTCTGTTGTGTAACTGCGTGTTTTTTATTTTTGTGGGTCAGGTATTTTTGTTTATACCCAACTTGTGCCTATTAGTGGTAGCATTGCCGTTTTGTGCGACGAGTTTACGTGAGAGAAAAAGGTACTGTTTTTTAGTGGATGATCTTAGAACAAATGTTAATATAGAAAAACCAAAAAAGTAATTGAAGTTAAAAAAGTTTCGGACTTCCATTGCCTTTATTACATTTATTCACACAACGTTTCAGGCAGTACAATCTCTGTCCACTTTCAAGTGTAAACTAATCCAATTTCTAAAGCTACTGAGTTTATTTGGAGTGTTTTCTTATTGCGGTAAGCCAATTTTATTAAAAAAGTTAATATAAACATAGGTTTTCAAATTTTTCGTTCCCAAGATACAGGGTGTTAAACTTTTCAAAAAATCTAAAATTTTCTAAAACACTTTTTAGTAAAACTTATTAGACTAGATATAAACCTTGTTTAAATAAGTATTTGTTTTTGTTGTTACATAATTGCTAATAAAAAGGTATAACACTTAATTTTTAAAAGAAAAAATGCCCTTGTATGTTCCAGGATTATGCAGTTTAGCGGATTTTATTTTTTTCTGGAAAAGTAAGCAAGCTACTTAAAACTATAAGGGGCTAATATGCATTCCACACCGCCACTGCTCACACTAATTAAAATTAGTTTAGGGCTAAATAAACTACCTATATAGACAAATACCAGAGCCAAATTTTATTAAAAATGATAAGGATAAGGCATATTTAAGATATTATTTAAAAACCTATTTTATTTTTAAAATTTAACACCCTGTATCTTAGAAACAAAGCATTTCAACTTTGTTTATATGACCTTTTTTATAAAATTGGCTTAAGAATACACCTTTAAATTTTCTAAACCGCAATTAGAAAACACTCTGTATACAGTGGGGATGACCATTCGCCCGTGATGGAGTTGAATGCGGTCAAGCGTTAGGTTGTTCACCCACGACGCCAGCATCGGGGTGCTTCAAGAGTGCTGTCCAAATATCTGGTATTTTACTTTATTTGGTTTGCTGAAAATTATATTGTTGTTCGCAATAAAGACGGCTTCTTTAGAATGGTCTTCCCCACTGTATATAAACTCAGTAGCTTAGATTGGTTTACACTTGAAAACGGTCAGAGGATGTACTGCCCGAAACGTTGTGTAAATAAATGTAATAGAGACAATGAAAGTTCAAAACTCTTTTAATTTCAATGATTAAGCATTGTATGCCACATTTAGACTTACAAAAGAGAAAAATTAAACCGACTTTAAAAATATAAACAAAACTTACTAAAAATTGAAATATAATGAATAAAAAAAAACGAAAAATTAGGTCGAGTAATAACATATTATGGTATTAAAGTATAAAAATCGTTTGTGTATTTAGTTATTAGCATTTAGTAGTTTAGCGGAATACTATTACCCGATATATTTTTTTTTATTATTCATAATTTTTAAATTTATTGTTTATTATTTTGAAGTCGATTTAATTTAAAATATTTTATTTTTAATTATTAAAAATGTAATATATATATATATATATATTAAATTAAAATTTAAAATATATATATATTTTAAATTAAAACTATTTAAAGAGTAATTTTAAATAAAGAACTAATTTTAAAAAATACAGTCAGATGTTAAATAGAACAGTTATTAAGAATTAAAAGTTATGCCCAAATACGGAAATTTTAAACTTAAAAAAGTAAAAAAAAATAATTTTGTTGAGTAAAAAAATGTTTTTACTTTATCAAACTTTGTAATATACAGGGCCTTAAAAATTTTGAGGACCATAAATTTTTAAATTAAACGACCTTTTTTTTTTAAATTTTGATATACAGGTCCCCGCGACCATGCAAAAGCCAGGGGTGCAAAAACCCTTACATTTCCTTGCCAGGAGGGTGCAAGTGCAACCAAGAGGTACTATTTCTAGTAGGTATTTTTGGATAAATCAGAGGGTCTAAATTTTAAACTGTCATGGTATTTGTGTCCAGTTTTGTTTGGCAAATTATCGGGGAAAGACTTAACCCCTGGCACAACGTCTAAAACTTGTTCAACTGTATCAGAAAAATCATCATTCTTCGAGAAATATGCATGTTTCGTGCGCTTTGGGCAACTTATGGTCCATGAATAATCGGCCTACTGAGCCGACTATTCGCTGTACCATCACAAAAATTTGAACTCCAATTTTCAATATTGGATAATCCTTGAATAAATGGGCCACATCCAGCACGTAGTTCAGAAAATATAGCGGCAGTAGCTGCGAGTGTACGCGATGATTCTAACGAATCGATTTTTCGTTTGGAAATTGGAGCTTAAGAACAGACTATATTAGGCGCAGTCAAGGCCAACATTTGAAAGGTATAATCTTTCAAAAATAAATGTAACATGTAGTTCTTTCGTATAATAATAAATATTACTTAATAAAGTTAATTATTTTTCTTATTTTTAAGAAAAGTACCTCCAAATGAAGTACCCATTATAGGAATTTAAAATTTTGTAAAAAAAAAATGTTTTCCATTTGTAGCACACCTAATGGATCACACTGAATATTGTTTAATAACATTTTACAAGAATCATTTTTTTGTCTATACATCAGATTTATTAAACTTATTAACGCAAGTTTTTTGTATTGGGGGTGCATCCGGGAGGCCTTCATCGAGAAGTTTAATTTCTTTTGCAAACATAGGTGGGCTTAACACCAATATAAACTCCGTTCACTATCACCTTCAGTCATCTAAGCCCCACATACTGTTTCTAACGGAAACACAAATAAGTTCTAAATCTTCAACCAGCCACCTTCTCTTCCCAGGCTACGAACTTATTTCGTCTTTCCGCCCACATGGTGGCGTATGTGCTTACGTCCGCAATGATCTGGCTTGTGCTCGAGTTTCCAATCTTGAATCGGGTAGGCCTGATATCCTTTGGCTCAAACTTTCCCTTAGGTCTTCAACTAAATTTATCTGCTGTTTGTACCGGTCCCCATCTAATAATTCCTATGTCGAATTCTTTGACTTTCTTTCAACAAAGATCGATAGCATAATTTCTCAGTTTCCATCGGCTGAAGTAATCGTGCTTGGCGACTTCAATATCCATAATAATGATTGGCTGAGCTCTTCAAAAACTGACCCCCGAGGTCAGAGCAGCCGAAATCTTAGCAGTCAGTAACTCTCTTACCAACCTTATTATGAAACCCACCTACTTTCCTAGAGCCCCAAATCATAGTTCAAATCCCCTAGATCTTTTTCTTACTACCAACCCCGAACTCTATCAAACATCTGTCACAGCACCCCTAGGTCGCACAGATCATGGCTTAGTTACTATATCTTACCCCGCACATCCCGAGGTAAATGAATACATGCCACCACGCACCGTATGGCACTACAACTCAGCCGACTGGGATGGCCTAAGGGACTTCTTCGTCACTTACCCCTGGAATTCCATCTGCTTTTCTTCTCGTGATCCTTCTCAAATTTGCAATCAACTAACTAATTGAATTAATTCAATTGGGCATTGAAACCTATATTCCACACACCATCAAGAACCCCAAACAATCCAATAAAAAACCCTGGTTTTCCAAATCTTGTGATAAAGCTAGAATTTTAAAAGTTCAGGCTCACAAGAAGTTTCTACAGGATCCTAGTACGGAAAACCGACAGGCCAGCATTGAAGCAAGAAACTACTACAATCAAACAATTTCTGAAGCCAAAGACTCCTTCGACAATCGTATTAAAAACAAAGTTCTTTCTTGCTCAAATGGCAGCAAATCTTTTTGGTCCTTTGCGAAAAACATAAGTAGGAATTTTTGTACCAGATCTTTCCCACCACTAACTTTGGAAGATGAAATTATTTCTACCGCTAAAGGAACGGCAGAACTATTTGCCAAACAATTTGCTGCCAATTCAACCCTTGACCCTCCCGTAAATCATCCAATTCCAGCGGTTATCCCAGTTTTTCATAAAATGCCCGATATTATTTTTAAAGTAAAACACATTAAGCGTATCCTTTCTTTCCTTAACACCAAGAAATCGTCTGGTCTGGATGGCATACCAGCAATCGTTTTAAAAAAATGTGCTCCAGAAGTTGCACCAATCTTAACTCGGCTCTTTCGAATTTCTTACGACACAGGTATCTTTCCGGAGAGCTGAAAAGCTGCACGTGTTCAACCTATTCCCAAGAAAGGATCTAAATCCCTTCCATCCAACTATAGACCAATTTCAATTCTCTCAGTTCTTTGTAAAGTAATGGAAAAATAAATTATTTCACAAATTCTTAAGTACTTAGAAAAACACAAAATTTTGCATGACAGGCAGTATGGATTTCGCCACAAAAGGTCTACAGCAGATCTCCTTTCCTTCGTATCTCACTGTTGGAATAAGTCTCTTGAGTTTTTAGGTGAGTCCCAGAACGTTGCTCTTGATATATCCAAAGCTTTTGACCAGGTCTGGCATGCCGCACTTCTTAATAAACTTCCCTCCTATGGTCTTTCAACTAAACTCTGTACTTGGCTCTCTAGTTATCTATCTGATTGACGTATATCAGTTATTGTGGACGGCCATTCTTCAAACTTTCACCAAGTAAATGCTGGAGTCCCTCAGGGCTCAGTTCTGGCACCAACATTGTTTCTTCTTCACATCAACGACCTTCTCTCGTCCACAATTAATTCCATTCATAGTTTCGCCGACGATAGTATCCTTCACTCCAGTTTTCAGGTTCCTAAACCCATCACTAAACCTGACTTGGAAAACAAACGCAGAGCGATGCAGATATCTCTTTGGTATTTTAATATTGGATTGGGGCGCCAAAAATCTCGTCCATTTTAATGAAACAGTCATCAAATACTTATCCTCTATTTATGAGCGGACAAGTTTTACAGAGCAAAGACACCTTCAATCTTGGCGTCCCCCACAACCCTAAGCATTCTTGATTCTATTCAAAGAAGAGCTATTCGTCTCATTAATGATCCTTCACTTACAGAAAGGCTTCCCTCTCTTGCCCATCGTCGGGCTGTGGGATTTATCGCTTTTTATAGGTACTTCCATGGCTTCTGCTCTGAAGAATTGTCCAGTATAGTTTCTCCACTTACGGTTCCCAACAGAGAAACTCGTGGTTCCGCGCGTATGCATCCCTATACGGTCCAACTGGACAGGCCCCGAACTTCTCACTTTGTTCGTTCTTTTATCCCTAGAGTTTCTAGATTGTGGAACCTGCTGCCCGCGGAGGTCTTTCCTTCCCCCAAAATCTTCAAGTATTTAAGTCCCGTGTCAACAAACTCCCTCTTACCTCGCTTAAGACACCCACGGTACGTTAGTATTTAGGCTTTAAGCCTTCGTGGTTTGTCCAAAGATAAAAAGAATGGAAATATTGACAAAAAACTAATTTTAATATTGTTACTTGGACAACGCAGTAGTGGCACAACGGACGTTATTTTTAAATAACTACTGCCTAAATATGTCTCCCCGCTGGGAATCAGAACCGGCGACTTCTGGCTTCGAAGATCAAAACTCTGTTCACTGCGCTACGAGGAAAACAAAAATATTTTTATAATAATATAATTCAAAACATATTTTTAGAGAAAATTTGTTTGGCTACAAAAGTCTCTTAACATGTTTTACTTTGAAGTTGAATCCACACGTTAAAATTACGTTTAGATTCAACTTTAACGTCGAATAACTTTTAATGGAGTGGATTTATTGAAAAATGTTAAGAGAAATTTGTTGTAGCGCATCAACCTTTTTAAAATATGTATTTATTTTAATATTGATATTTGTGTAGTAGCAAAAATTTGAACTTAAATAACAAAATTGAAAAAACAGTTTAGGAATGTGTGTTAGTAAAATTTATAGATTAACAGTTTGTGTGTTTTGCATTAAAAAAATCATAAAACTCTTTGTTGCGTTAATAGTCCTCTTAATATTAATTAAGGGCTCAAACCTCTATCATATACTTTACCCTAAACAATATTTTTATTATAATTAAAAAAGGCCCAGTTTACTGTGTATTCTAATTCTTATCCTCTTTAGATTAAACTTTCATACCACTCCTATAAAATAGGTGTTATTTGGCGTTTGCCTACCCTTGAAATGTCCCTTACTAAGTAAACTATTTTAGGGAAGAACAATTTTTAAAGTATTTCAGCATCGTCCTAATTAGGGTTATGTTATTAACGGAGACTGTTTTACAGGCAACGGTATTAAAGGACCCTTTTCATTTATTTTAATAAATTAAAATATAAGGGTGAGTAACCAAATTATTTTTTTAAACAAACCTTAAGCATATTATTTAGGAGAAAAAGAAAACCTAAATTTAATTTTGTGTAGTTTAGCTTATTTCAAATAAAGTTATTCCTTTTGAGTTGAATTATTTAACATAATAAGTTAAATAGGAAAACATAAATGTATTGTAAATAACTTGTAAATAGGTCAAACTTTTTTTGTCCTAAAATTTCTCAATTTTAAGATAAACTGTCTCATTTTGGTTGCAGCTGCGGGGTATCTCAGTTATTAATTAATATGGAACCTTGCAGTTTTTGCAAACCTGGGCTACTTTTTGTGAAACGAAAGATGCTGTAAACAAAGCCGTCATAACCCTTTTAGTTTTTAACCTACAGGGCGATATTAAAAATATTGCATTTTCAGGTACCCTTATTTCTCAGTTGACTGACATCTTATCGAAAATGTAAAAGGGATTCTTAGATAACTTTTTTTGTAGAATACAGTGTCGTCAGATTTTTAAAAATATGCTTGTATTTTAAATATTGGCCAATGTTTTTTTGTTGTAAATTTTGTTTAATAGGGGCGACAAAGGATAACTGATAATTTACCGGGTGTTTTCCAAAGGTGGTACCTCGCTATAGATTTTTTACCTTTAAAAAAAAATTGGTATGTTAATGTTTAACACAAATGTGCATTCGTCGATCTATTCACTTATTTTCTATCACTTTCGGTTTAACCAGATATGACTGTTACTGTCAAATTTTAAATAAAAAGTGATAATTAAAAAAAAGTATAGTATGTGACATTCTGTATCGAATTCAACGACACCTCACATTATATTTTAATACTTCTGCTTTTAATAATTTATTTTTTTTATTTTAATTTAAAGTATTATGATCAAGTTTAAACGGTTAATCTTAAGTCAAGTAGCCATAAAAATGTAATTATTATTTTTTTGGTTGTTACGACTTTTTTAGATGGGGTTAAAGTTTGTAAAATCATATTTATCATAACTTCTTTTTGTATGAAATGAGGGTGGCTTATTGGCATAACCTAAAAGAGCATTTTATTTCAAACCACACAGTACCACAAATGCGGTATTTTTAAAAAGGTTTTGTTTTTCAAAAGCATTCAATAAAATAATTCCAAAACATTCATTAACTAAATGGTCATATTGATTTACGACATTAATATTTTAATAATGAAGCCAACCCGTTATACATTTATTTTTATTGTATTTAATATTGCGAAGTACTTAAATTTTCGTCTTTATTTAACATAAAAAAATTAAATTTGCCCATGGCTAGGGGGTTAAGCACCCCTTTCTGCTACTGCCTGGCTACGACCATGAGGGCACACTGTATATTTGTCAATCTTTAGCTTTTTAAAGACATATAATACGGTAAGTTTATTTTATAAACAATGACAACATTTCCAAATGTTATAATTAACATATTATTAAAAATTATTATTTTCTTTTCCTACACTTTTATTTTTTAACCGACTTCAAAAACAAAGAGGTTCGGTTTCAGTTCGCCATTTATATTTTTTTTTGTGTGTATGTTACTTGATTACACCGGCGTTTATGGATCGATTTTAAAAATTATTTTTTTATTTGAAAAGAGTGCACTTCTGCGGTGGTCCTATAAAAAAATAAATTGTTTTCTTATTGGTGTAACGTTAAACAAATATTATAATAATCCGAGGGCAGTTTACAAATTGCTATTACATGCTTTAACAAAATTTACCTTTTTTACCAAATTGCAACGAAGACTACAGTAAAAAGCACAGGAACGTATAATTTGATTGACATTGGGGGGCATGGTTAGTTAAATCTTTTTTTTATTTGTTAAGAAATAAAAATAAATAAAATAATTAAAAAAATAGAACTAACCATAATCACCCCAATGTATAGTTTTACATGACCGTCTGTAACGTTACAAACCAATCAAATTACACGTCTTTGTGCTTTTTAATGTAGTCTTCGTTTCAATTTGGTAAAAAGATAAATTTTGTTAAAGGATGTAATAGCAATTTGTAAACTGCCCTCGGATTATTATAATATTTGTTTAACGTTACACCAATAAGTGACGCTAGTATAGCTCTGCCGCATGAAGAACGTACGGCTGAAAGAAAACAATTTATTCTTTTATAGGACCACCGCAGTGTTTTTAGTTTATGTTGACCAATTTAATAGTAATAATTAAAGTAAAATTTAACAGTAAATTAGAAAGCAAAAATAAACATTAAAAGAAAAATAACCGACTTAAAAAATTAAATAAAACTCACTAAAATCTAAAAATAATAAATAAAAATTAAATCGGGAAATAATATAATGGGCTAAACTAATAAATGATAATAACCAAAGCTTTTTACATTTTAATACCATATGTTATTACTTGACTTCAGTTTTTATAATTTTTTTAAATTTATTAATTTTAACTTAAGTTTATTCAATTTAATTCCTAAATAAAAATTTAGTTTTTACAAGCACACAAATAAAAAATAAATAAATATATAGAGGGTGGCCCACCATATTCGACACGGTCTGTAGCTGGATAACCATGGGGTTTTAAAAATAAGTAAATACTAAAACATATACAGGTCGGATAAGGCCAGAGTATAAAATTATTTTACTCTATACAGGATGTCTCAAAAAAGTGTGACGTATCAAAGTTATATTTTTTTTAATGGAACACCCTATATTTTATAACGGTTTTAGATTTTACATAAAAAAATAATTTAAGTTTGTTAATAGTACCAAGTGTCTAATTTTATTCGTTTTTGTAATATTTGATTTTTTTCAAAATGCAGGGGTGCAATTAAATTAATTTTATTTTAAGAATATAAACTCCTTAAACTTTAAAATCTGTTACAAGATTAGGAAAAGTCTGCCTTATCATACGTAGCTCATATCTAGATCATAGATTTTACAGGGTGATCAAAAAATAATTTCAATTTTTTAGAAAGTCAAATTGCAATATCTCTTATATTTTAAATGTAACACCCTGTATTTTTTACACCATATTATGACAAACCAAATGCTCTTTCAAATGGTGTATAGGTTGCCTATACCTATCTTTTATACTTTTTAAGTAAATTCCGTTTTAACATAATTTTATTCCAAATGTCTATTTAAATGTAAGTAGGCTGTGATATAGCTATTCCTATTTACTAAGCTATAATTGCAAAATGTAAATTTGTTGAAGAAAAGCACAATATTAAAAGATTTTGTACTATCTGCCAATATACTATACTAGAAAAAAAATTAGTTGCTTATAATGCTACTTCCAATAACACTTATTTCAGCTGAATGTGGTAATAATAAAACTTATGTTTTTAAACAATCCTAATGACGCCTCTGGTCAGTTATGACGACATTCTGTGACCTATAACTCGTTTCTTCCATTATCCATAATCACTGTGTCAAATTTTTAAAAGCAACTATTAAGGTTATCAGATGGTTCTCCTGGAATATTTTTCAGGATTAACTCTAGATCAAAGTAAACCATTTTTTTTTCACATCCTACCAGTATTATATCATCTTGTTGTTGTAGAAGAAGGGTTTTTATTTAAAATCATTGAAATTTCTTTTAAACTGACTAAAACACTAGTAATTAATAAATGGTTGTTGTTATTTTCTTAAGAAAAATATTAATGGCTGCTATGTCACAGCCAACACTAATTTAAATAAACATTTGGACTAAAAATTTGTAAAAACAGATTTTACTAAAAAAGCACAAAAGATAGGTATAGTCAACCTATACACCATTTGAAAGAGTATTTTATTTGTCATCATATGACGTAAAAAAATACAGAGTGTTCCATTTAAAATAAGAGAGATATGGCTATTTGATTTTCTGAAAAATTGAAATTATTTTTGATCACCCTGTACAATATTTGATCTTGATTTGACCTACGTATGATATAGCAGACTTTTTCTAATCTTGTTACACATTTTAAAGTTTAAAATGTTAAAAGTGTTAAAGTAAAATCAATTTAATTTTACCTCTGCATTTTTCAAAAAATCAAATATCACAAACACGAATAAAATTAGACACTTAGTACTATAAACAAACTTGAGTTATTTTTTAAAGTAGAATCTAAAACCGTCATGAAATATAGGGTGTTCCATTAAAAAAATAACTTTGATACGTCACACTTTTTGAGACAACCTGTATATACTAAAATAATTTTATAATGTGGTCTTATCCGACCTGTATATGTTCCAGTTTTTACTTTTTTAAAACCCCATGGTTATCCAGCTACAGACCGTGTCGAATATACGTATAAAAGAATCCATATTAAGTTTAACATACGTTCTAAAAAATTAATATAAGCGTTTACTCCAGACGTCCATTGATGTAGTCTAACGGCGGAAATCATTATCTTTAATGTCCAGGCACCATTAGAATGCAAAAATAAAGAATCTAATATGGGTAGCAAAAAAAACATTTAAAAAATAATAAATACGTTTTATGTAGCTCCAGAATATGTGCCTTAAAAAATATAACACTTGAACCACGAGTACCAGCTGCAATCGATTTTTCAAAAAGAAGACTAGAATTTTTAATAACCGAAAATGCTGGTTATGTCAAAAGCAAAATTTAATAATTAATTAAACTAAATATAAATATAGTCTACTAAAGAAGTTTTTTAACTATAAAGAGTTATTATTAAAAGGGTTTTGTTTTAAGAAAATATGGTTAAGCAATTGCTTGTATATGTAATTTTTGACATAAAATTTAAATTAAAAGTCAAAAACGGTCAAACTTAAATATATTGAACATTATTAGGGGATAAAATCCCGGATTGAGAACAGACAAGCCCGGGATCCCAGGATAGTCCCGGGATTTAAGGGTAGAGTACAAAAAATGCGAAAATATTTAAAAATCAACTTTGATTTTTGAAACTCTTTTAGAAATAGAAAAAAACCTAAACAAAAAAGTTTTCGCTTTAAAAGAAAAAAAACAAACTAATTTAAATATAAAAAAATTAACTTGATAGAAACCTTTGTTTTGATAAAAACATTTCTACAGTCGCCTGGCTTAGGTACCTTTAAAAATAAAAACAAAACTGTATTTCTGTAACATCGACATCCCCTTTCATAACCTCTAATTGATCGCATTAAAACATTCGTAATTTGTAATACAATTTGACAAACTTAAGGTAATAATAAACCCTATAAATAATAAAAAGTAAAATATCCAAAATATACTTTTAATAAACATATGTATTTCAATGAAAATACTACTAACTTGCGTGATGCGTATTGTTGCTTTTACATGGCTTTCTTTAGGTAAGATCGCGTAAACCTGACTAAAATCAGCTGGCTGACTTTTTATTTTTATTGGCATTGACAACTCGATAAATTGACGGGAAACTGTGTGTTTCGTTTCATGCAATAGTATTTTTAAAAAATGGAGTTTATTTTATTGCTCCCGAAAATCACGGAGATTTCGGGACTGTAAAAGGAGCAGAATACCGGGCTCCCGGGATTATATCCCCTAAACATTATACATTAATATGTTTGTAATTTAGGGCATATTCTAAAAAATAAATAATATATGTATAGTGTGTTAAAAAAAAAAAAGAAAGTTAACATTAGGCACCGGAATAACCAAAAGTGCATTAACTGTGAAAATGTTTTGTGTCCCCCACTGACTATGTTACTATGTTACCATTTCAAAATTTCCCGTACCGACTTTTCGATAAATCTATTGCAGCGGTTCATTGTTGGACACCCAGTATACCACTAAGATGCAAACTGATTCTTTAAATTAAAAAATGGACCTAATACATATTTCGTCGCAACATTTTAGGTTCATTTTCCTAATTTTGATACAGTTGAGGTTACGTACAAAAGTTTGTTTTTTTGAGTTAAGGAATTATTTTTATTCTTGGGTGAATTAACTTTAAATAATTGTTTTTCTTTTATGTATAAATAATACTACGATGATAACTTGTTTTGTGACCTGTTTCACACAAAATATAACACTACAAAGACATGTTACAAATATTTATTATTTATAAAAACATATCAAAAAATATTTCCACACCAAAAATATATCCAGAAAAACCATTATGGAAAATAAGATAATAATATAATATTTGAATACATATCACTTTTTTAGAAGAAAAAACAAACCTTTACTTTTTCTGCTCTTGAGGAAATAATTTGTTAGGTGTAAAATATAAGACTCTTTTATTTTAAAATAATAGCCTTAAAAAAGACTTATAATTTAGCCTTTTTTAAAATGGCAGACATAGATTTTTATTTATAAATTCCTTAATTAAGATGTAGAAAATAAATGGTGTGTGGTCGCAGTTTTAAAAATATTTGATATGTTGTGTATTTAAACAAAATATTATTTGGCTTTTCTCCAGAATAAAATTAAAAAGTTTATTTAACATTTTAAGAAAATTAAAATTTTTATACATTATGAAAAACTATTCTGCTCTTACACAATATAATAAAAGTTATTATTACTTTAAAAGAAATAAAATAATGAAATTTTCAATATTAAGTTACTTACAATACAAAGGTTTCAATCTATAAACCAAGGTTCATTGGCACTCGGTTGAAATCATTTTAATGCGATAAAAATAAAATCATAACAAGACGCCAGACGAGAACTGTGCCAATGGTTGCGTCTCAAAAATGTGGTAAATAGTTTGCCAAAAATGTGGTAAACAGTTCCCCAGAAAACAAATAAAACATAAAATGTTGTGTATTAAAAGGAATTTTAGTGTAAAATTTAAATATAAAATAAAATGGCTGTGTTTCTATTTTAAATGTTAAACAATTTGAATTTTCTCCTGTCAATTAAATTAGAAATTGAAATTGCGAAATGTAAGTGACTTATTACAGAGGTAATTTTTTTATTTTTCCGCCCACTAAGCAGAACAAAGCAGAGATGATAGCGATACTTGACTTTCTTTAAAAAAGTAATCACTGGTTGTCATTTTAAAGAACCTCCTGAAAAGAGAATTTTTTAGAATAAAAATATGAAAAAAAGTACTCAAAAGATTATATAAACTTGAGTCTACAAATGTTTTGTTTAATACTAGGACTTTTATAAATTTAATAAACATTTTCTACACTGTGAAAAATATTACAGTAAAATTACATGATAATAACTTTTGACATTCACAATATTCTCTATCACCTGGTATAGGGTGTTTATTCTGCCTTTAATTTAACAGGCAATTCTTTAAGTTACTTACTTTAAAACAAAAAGATGATATAAATTGGAGTCCACAAATTTTTGTTTACTTCTAGGTGTTTTATCGATTTAATAAAAAATTTCACGCTGTAAAAATATTGCATTAAAATTACAATGATAATGATGGGTTATTTGGGGCCATTAATGTGATAGGTAATAATACATTGCATGTGTAATTTTACAACTTATGAAAACATTATGTAAAAATTGGGTATGGTAATTTTTAGATTCGTCAATCGTTAATTATTATTTTACCATTAAAAAACATATTTTTTAACAGTTGTAAAAAAATACTATTATTTACAGGGTGTCCGGAAAGTCAACGATAATACTAAAGGAGCTAATAATAAAATAATATAAAAAAAAGAAAAAATGACCTTAGTAAAAAATCGCTGGTTTGAGATATTGGCACTTAAAATTCGTTAAAATTGTCTAATTTGGTTAAATTTTTAAATGTCACACCTAAGGAAATTACTATTTGTAAATTTTAATTTCAGTTTGCAGCACTTCAAACCTATTCATTAATTCAAGACCAATATTAAACTAAACGTCCTCTTCAAAAAATCTTCAATGTGTCCAGGGGTTTTATATTTGATATTTTGAAAAAAAAAATTCTTTATAAAAACTTAACATTTGTCTAAAGAGCAGAAGAGTTTTAGGAATCGCCTATATATATGATATACAGGGTGTTTCAAAAGTGATAAAAGTATTATAATTGTGTCAATATTTTGAAAACAATAGATTTTTACAAAAGTCATTTTGTTGCCTCATTTGTTGTGGATGCTTATGAGTTGTTTTATCAGTCCTTACAATATTATCGTTGACTTTCAACCACCCTGTATATTGGATGTAATCAAATGATAAAAAAATATATTTAAAAATCAAAATAAATTTACAATAAGGACTTAATAGTAAAGCAGTTAGTAATATGTTGTTGCTTGTGGTGATTATTATCTAGCCATAGTTAATACCTAATTGGTAAATCACAAATGCTCAACAATGATTTAAAACAAAAAGCTTAGTTATTTTGTTAGTTAAGAGTTCGGAAAAATGACAATAACATACTGCTTAACTATAAAAAACGAGTTTATTTTAAACAAAATTGTATTTATTGTTTTATGTCACACACATTTTATACAGAACTCTTAGAGACACCCTGTATAAATGTAAAATGATTCTGCAATTACAGATAGTTTGTAACTTCTAACTTTTTAACCAAATGTACGTTTATAGGATGTCTATAAATACAGCCAATCTGAAGGCGAGGAAGATTTAACGAAACCGCTTAGTCGAATTTCCGATTGGACCATCCGTAAGGACCTGTTCGACATACGATAAGCGGATATTCAATTTCTGATTGCGTGGTAGTGGGCCTTGGAAAGGGAAATCAATATTTAGATGTTCTATGCCCAGAAAGAGATTAAATTAATTTTAACAAAAATCAGCGTTTATACAGGGATTGTTTTTCCTACTTATCCGACAAACTTTGGAGGTTAAGTCTACTAAAATACACACTTAATCCAGAGGCAGGAGAAGATTTGGCAGAAAGACCGCTTAAGTCAATTTTTCGAAATTGGACCATCCGCGAGGACCTGTTCGACATACGAGTAAGCGGATGATTCAATTTCTGATTGCATGGTAGTGGGCCTTGGAAAATCAATGATTTGATGTTTCTATGCCCAGAAGAGATGGATTAATTTTCAGCAAAATCAGCGTTTATACAGGGTGTTTTTCTCACTTATCCGACAAACGACAAAAAAAAATATAAAAAATAAGAAAAAAAAAACTTTATATAAACATATATCTTAAACGTCTTAGTTTTTAAACTACGGGGGTTTAAATTTTGGATTTTGTAATAACTTTTATATCAGATGTTATTAAAAAATTGTGGAACACTACCTATGCATCAAAGAGGTTTTTGGCGTGTCATTCATAAGGGCTTAAGTTAAATATTCCTTAAGAAAAAATTGTACGCCACTGCATTTTTCCTAAATTTGTTTTTCGCGTAAATAAATAGTAACCATTTCTCGGCATGGTCAAATCCTTATCTTACTAAGAAATAAATTATAAGGTTGATTTTTTACTAAATATTTTGATATTAGCGTACAAAAACGTCAAATAAAGAAAAGGTAAAAAATCAAATCTGTTTTTGACAGTGGTGTACGATTTTATTTAATAAAACATATTTACCTTAAACCTCTTATGGACGATAATGGTAAAAGTTAATTAAGTATGCACTAAAAATGTGTTTTAGTTCATAGAAGGTGGTCGCATTTTATATCTAATATCTGAATTGGTATAAAACTTATTATAAAGAACGATAGTTTTTTTTTAATTTTAACATCAAACTAAGACGTTTGGGACATATCGTCAGCAAGAATATCCCGAAGTGAAAGCGTATCTCAAAAAAAAATAGTAAAGGTGACTAAGAGCCGACTAAGTTGCCTAAAAAAACTTGCACCCTAGTATTGCAATTGGCATAAGTTAAATTTTGATGAAAGCTTTTAAGTTATAGATAATTACCTCATTCTTTTTACTAAAAAATAGTCGCGCAAAATAACTAAAAGCACTTTTGTAAAATTGAAAAAAAATAGATACGCCCTTCATGATACGACGACGATATGTTCATATAAAAAATGTTTTTATTTTTAACGACAGTTGCTGCTTTGGTTTGATCAGATCGGGAAGTTGTAAAATACCCTGTATACTGCCCAGCTTATAGGCGTATATGTAACAACTTTTTTTTTTTAAAGTCAAATTTAAAAAAAATACATATCTATACCTACTTTGAGAAAAGAACACTATCAAAATAAAACTAACTTTAATAGTAATTAAAATTTATTAAAAAAGTTATTAGTATACAATGGAATTCTTTGGAAAAACCTAAATCATGTAATAGTTTAACACAGTATTATTTTTACAATTTTTACAAATATCTATCGTAGCTGCAATTTTTTTGGGATATCTTATACTTTAAAAACACGTTAACATTATTTTAATAACATTATATTTCTAAGGTGTATGAGAGGAGTATCTACTATTTTTCAGATTTAAATAGTCATATTTCGATTTTTTTAAGATAGATGTATCCAATGGAATATTTTTGTAAAGCTTTTCAAAAAACCTTTTTACAGGTGACACGATATATAGGGTGTTTCATATAAACAAATTTTACCTCTTTATTTTTCTTAAGTTTTAATTGTTCATTTATTTTTTTATTATGCTCAGAAGATAATAGATGAGAAAGTATGAAACTTTTATAATGACGTTTTTTCTATCCTTCTTGGTTATAGTTGAAAGTGAGTGGCAAAATATAAATGGAAACCCTGTACATAACAAAACAGTGAAATCGACAAACCGGAGATCGTTTCTGCTTCCGCTTGTCGAGTTTAACACCGGCTGCATAAATCGGAGCCACCGAAGCTGCAAATAGGTCAGGCCGGGCTGCATATTCAGTAACAGCAGACGTGCTAGACTTTCAAATTGCGTTCGGCGAGGCGATGGCAGCAGACGGTCTAGGGCTAGAACGTCTGCTGTTGGGTCATGGTTAGTTCTGGTTAGTCAAATCTTTTTTAAATTACTTAATAAAGCGAATAAAAAAATGAGTTAACTAACCAGAACTAACCATGATTCCCCAATGTGACAGCTTTTTATGACCGTTTGTAGCGCTTCCAAATACCGCGGAGAAAATCCGAAAAGAGCCGCAGGATGTCTAGAGCGTCTGCTGTTACTGAATATGCGGCACAAATATGCGGCCAGGCTATGTCTAAAAATACAAATTTAATTAAATTTTATTCGACAACGGCGCGGCGTCGTTACTGGCACCAGCCCAGCAAGCACAAAAACGTAGTTATAACGTTATAAGTACGTTAACACTGAAAACGTCAACATCCTTTTGTGATGTTCTTGTGAACTCAACAAGTCTGTACTTTAAATGGCCAAATGTCCGCAGCACAAGTATTTTTAAAGTACAATCTAGGGACGTTATCAATAATTATATTATGAATGTTCTATATAGGGAACAAATATGACATAATGGAATGCGCTTATAATGTTAGCAGAATAACATCCGAATAACGTTATTATGCGGTGTTTTTAAGTACAATCATAGGATGTTAACCAATTTAGGACTATAGACGTTCTGTATCGTGAGTACTGGTGACATCTGAACGTTAACCAAATAACCTTTAAATAACGTATTATAAACGTTGCTTATAGGCCATACACATGGGTGTATTTAGAATTTTTAAAAATGTTATCTTAAAAATAAGTTATGAGACCCACATCAAACGCTATTGGTCTCAAGAAACAATTTTATTTTGGAATTTGCGAAAAAAGTTTTTTTGTTGGTCCTTTAAGGGAAAATCAAAATTTTAAAAGCAAATCCTATATTTAATTTTTTAAATAAAATTGAGTAAATTAAATTGACAATAATCAAATTTCTTAAAAATATCTGTTTCTGCTTTAACTATAGCGACTTGAAAGATTTTAAAACAATTTTTCCTTACAAAAATTTTCATTGCACCTATAATTTTTAGAAAGATGCAAATATTTTTTTGCCAAATTAAGGATTTGACAATAAAATTTACTCAAATTTATTAAAAATACAAATAAGACTGGCTTTTTAAAATTTCGATTTTGCGTTTGGGGGCCCATAAAAGTCAACTTTTTTCACCTAAATGGTCTTCTTGAAGCCAATAGCATTTGGTATAAATTTATTGTGGGTGCCAAAACATATTTTTGAGATTTTTTTTTCAACCTATGCCACGAGACGTGGAGAGTTCTATATTTGAAATTTCTGCTCGGCGAAGGTTGATGGACATTTGCGTAATTCCAGACTAAATGTTTTAAGAAAACTTATCTATCATACCTAGTACGTCAGGAGGAGGGAAATCAGACGCTAGCAGAGAACAAATTTTAAAGCCTTCCTGTTTTCAGTATTTTTATTTTCCTAGGGGTATTATAAAAAGGTAACCTTGGTATCTGCATAAAAAACACAGCAATTTTAGGGGCTGCACACTTACGGCTGCACAAATAAAAAAACTGACTTCTAAGAAAAGGTAATAAATAATACACAAATTTAAGTTTATAAATCTTTAGTTTTTCTTACTCATCCAGTATTATAATTTTTTTCTTCCCTCGTCTTCCCTGTTGCCGGCGCCGGCGTGGCGAAACCACTCCATAATAAAGCTTTCAAACTATTTATTTGTTACCTTTGTTTTTATATGTATTACTTCTAAAAATGATACAAAACTATTAAAAACATTTGATAAATCTGATTTTCCTAAATATCCAAAAACAAAAAAAATGCCCAATATTATTTTTAAGGTAAAACACATTAAGCGTATCCTTTCTTCTCTTAACACCAAGAAATCGTCTGGGCTAGATGGAATACCAGCAATCGTTTTAAAAAAATGTGCTCCTGAACTTGCACCTATTTTAACCAGGCTCTTTCGAATTTCTTATGACACGGGTATATTTCCAGACAGCTGGAGAGCTGCACGTGTCCAGCCTATTCCCAAGAAAGGATCTAAATCTCTTCCATCCAACTATAGACCCATTTCACTCCCTCTCAATGCTTTGTAAAGTAATGGAGAAATCCATAAACTCGCAAATTCTTAGCTACTTAGAAAAACATAAAATTTTACATGACGGGCAATACGGATTTCGTCACCAGAGATCTACAACAGATCTTCTTTTCTTCGTTTCACACAACTGGAACAAGTCTCTTGAGTTTTTAGGTGAGTCCTAGATCATTGCTCTTGATATATCTAAAGCTTTCGACCAAGTCTGGCATGACGCACTTCTTAATAAACTTCCCTCCTACGGTCTTCCAACTAAACTCTGCTCTTGGCTCTCCAGTTATCTTTCTAATCGACGTATATCAGTCATTGTTGATGGCCACTCTTTAAGCTTTCACGAAATTAAAGCTAGAGTGCGACAGGGGTCAGTACTAGCACCAACTTTGTTTCTTCTTCACATCAACGACCTTCTTTCTTCCACAGCCAATCCCATTCATAGTTATGCTGACGATAGTACCCTTCACTCCACTTTTCAGGTTCCCAAACCAATCTCTCAACCCGACTTGGAAAGCAAACGCTGGGCGATGCAGATATCTCTTTCACAGGATATCAATTTGATATTGGATTGGGGCGCCAAAAATCTCGTTCAACTTAATGCATCAAAAACACAATCGTGTTCCTTGTCGCGAAAAAAATCATCAAACACTTATCCTTTGCTTATGAGTGGCCAGGTTTTTGCAGAGCGGGGACACATTTAACCTTGTGGGCATCACATTTGAGAATAACCTTAACTGGCATAAACACATTGTATCTATAGCCACCGCGGCTTCAAAAAGCTTGGATTTCTTTTCCGAGCCAAAAGTATTTTCTCCTTCCAATTTATACACTTTGTATGTGTCCCAAATTCGACCCTCTCTGGAATATTGTTCTCATGTCTGGGGAATGTCATCCCCTACAACCCCAGCATTCTTGATGCCATTCAAAGAAGGGCTGTTCGTCTTATTAATGATCCTTTACTTACTCAAAGACTTTCTTCTCTTGCCCATCGTCGAGCTGTGGGGGATCAGCTCTTCTATAGATACTTTTACGGCTTCTACTCCGACGAATAGTCCAGTATAGTCCCTCCTCTTGCAGTTCCCAACAGAGAAACTCGTGGTGCCGCGCGTATGCATCCGTTTACAGTTCAATTGGGCGGGCCCGGAACTTCCCATTTCGTTCGTTCTTTTATCCCTAGAGTTTCTAGACTGTGGAACCTGCTGCCAGCGGAGGTCTTTCCTTCCCCCAAATCTTCAAGTTTGTAAGTCCCGTGTTAACAAACTTCCTCTTACCCTGCTTAAGACACCCACGGTTCGTTAGTATTTAGGCTTTCAGCCTTCGTGGTTTGTCCAAAGATAAAAAAAAACAAAATAAAAACTAAATCTTCCATGGTATACAGGGTAATTCACGGTCGATAATAGGTTCAAAAGTATAAAGAGGAATCTAATAAAGTTATCGCTTCAAAATTTTGGTGACATAGCCAGGGGAAGATTTTGTAGCTCCTAAAAATAGTTTTTAAAATGCAACGTTGTTGGATTCTACTTCTAATTCAAAAGAACTTTCGTGATTTTATGATGTGGGTCACGAGTATATTATTACATATTTAGAATCACTATTGCCTATTTTTATTCCTGTACCTAAAGTTAATAGTTTTGGTAGTTATAAAATAATTGACAATCGGAATTTTCGGAATTCGACTATTTACTGAGCAAAAACAGTTAAATAGCCAAAATTCTTAGAATATTATAATGATTCTAAATATGTCATAACCATACTGAGGTAATTCGTTTAAAAAACAAAAAATGTTTGGAATTATTGGTAGATTCGGCAGCACTTCTTTTTAAAAGATAGAAAATGATCTCCTAAGTACTTCACAAAAATTTTAAGCAGTATCTTTATTAGTACCTTATATACAGGGAGTGATTCAAAAATTGATCACGAAACTTAAGGGGGTGATTTTACTTGACAAAATAAGGGTAGAGCTTCATATATTTTTTTTTCAAAATGTCATTCGTTTTCGAGTTATAAGCCGTCAAAGTTCAATTTTATTTTGGTTTTTCCCCATCAATCGAGCTTTGCAGATTCCTAAAGACAAAAGTAATTTTTTTAAATACCGCCAGAGGGCACTTTACCTAAAACTTAAAATTTATTTACATCATAATTTTTATTTTGACAGATACCGCAAAGCTGGGGGCGCCATTTTTATAAACAATCCAAAATTTAAAAAATAAGGTACTCTTTATTAAAGTCGATAAACCTCACCGTTTAGGCACCAATAGACATCAACGTTTTCATCAATTTCAATCAAATTACCTACATACATACAGGGTGTCCAGTAACTCAACCGACAAACTTTACAGGGCGATTCTACAACAGAAAATAAGAATAAAACTTTATATAAAAATAAACGTCTTTGTTTTTGAACTACGGTGTGTTAAACATTAAAAAAAATCTTTTTTTTTAATTCTTTAAAAAAGACATTTAGGACATATGTTTATATGAAGTTTTTTTCTTATTTTTGTTGTAGAATCATTTGGTTAGGTTTGTCGGTTGAGTTACTGGACACCCTGTATGTATGTAGGTAATTTGATTAAAACTGATGAAAACTTTGATGTCTAAAATAATTTAAATAAATCCGCAACAAATTTTAATTTTTCCAGTTTGCAATCCCAGTTAAAAAATCCTTATAAAGAAAACATATGAAAGTGAAAAGTATGCTGCTACATTTTATTTTTAATAATTGTCTAGAAAGTGGGAGCAACTCCGATGTTGATAAAATTTGGTACATAGGGACTTTTTTGGGGGCGCTGATCACAAATCTAAAAGATTTTTTTTCGGAAACGTTTCGATCGCCAGATATTCGTCAGTTGAAATACAAGCTATCCTTAGTTTGACTATATTTGCGCCTTCTTTTTTCATAAAATTCGTGATATAACACTTAATTGGCACACAATATATTATGATCATCTTTAAAAACCTTTTTTTAGTTATTTTACACGTTTTTTTTATTTAATTTCAAATCTTTTACTACTAACGCTGCAACCATGCACATACCTATGTTTATGAATGATTGCAGACATGGTGACTAATTTAAAGTGCACCTTTTATATTAATAAAGAAAAGCATAAAATCAACAAAAAAAAACATGTTCTAAAGGTTTTTAATATTGAATAAAATATTATGTGCCAATTAGATATTATATCAGAATTTTATGCAAAAATAAGGGAAATAAAGTAAAAATAGTTGGAATTTTAATTTTGATGACAAATATCTTGAGATCAAAATGTTTTCGAAAAAAAAGTCTTCGATTCATGATCAGCGCCTACAAAAACTTATACCAAATTTCGTCAAAATCGGAGTTGCTTCCACTTTCTAGACAATTTACTGCTATTTTTTATTCAAAATAATAATGGATAAAACTATAAGGTAAAAATAAAAGAAAAATATTCTAAAACATTACCTGCCTTATAAAATTCTATAGACCTTAAAAACCTATGACACTTATATAATATTTTATGAAAAACCTATATTTAGATATTCTAAAAATAACAAAGCGAGAATAATTAAGAAAAGTTTATAAATAGAGGAGTACTAGTTATTCCAATTATATCGACGTATCCATTAGAATCAAAAGTATGCATTTTATTTTGAGAAAAGGATACCCTAAAATAAACTTGATTAACTTGATACAATATACTCTACAGGATTTGAACGCTCACAAGTTTTCATATAAAACTGTTTTCATATGAAACTTACTTTTGGGTGTCTGGTTCAGCTCTTGTTCTACAGTGCGGCCACCTGCCTTCGCCTCCAATGTATTTGCACAACTAGATTCAGTCACATGCTGTACATCATGGATTTTCTATAAAATTTAATGGTTCGAGTGATATAAAATCTAATGGTTCCGAGTGACTACCTTCATACTTAACTGATATAGACAATGCGTCTGTGCAAAGGCTATCTAAAATGCATTTTTAAGTTTAATATTTACAATTATCAAATTAAGTTTTTCCTAACCTGGCAGATTAACTGAGGAAATGACAGTTCTTTTCAAACTTTGATTTGGACCAAAATCTTCAGAATGACCTTCTCTACTGGAATTTTTGATAAGCCTTTTTCACATACTTCATCAAGCTTAGAAGAGTGACAAGTCCTTGGCTGGGTTTGGTAAAACGTGGATTTTGGTGAACTTCGTGAACATCCTTCAACACTACAACTTGATATCATACTGCACATCCAATGAATTTTAAATATTGAAATAGCTAAGCATAAAGAAGCTTTTAAAATAAAGTCATGCCCTTTACTTATAAACCTAACCTTCAAATTGGAATTGCTTGTACAAACTTAAACCTATAAATGTCCTTACATCGAAAACTAATAGCTATACTAACTATTTCAAATTAAAAGTAAAATACATAGTACGAATCAAAAAATACCAAAATATACACTGAAACACTAAAAATTTGATAAAATTCAACCAAGCTAGATGGTGAATAATCTAGAATGGAGAGAACAACCAGCCACTAGTCGGCACTGACACGAAACGCCCGATTCGCTAGCAAATGTCACGTGATAGCTGACGATTTAACTACGTACCCTGATAGCTTTTTACAGGCTTTTTATATAACGTAAACATGTGTTTATAGTATTTGCAGATGCACGTAATGCGTTTAAATGTGGATACTCACATAACGTAACCATGTTCATATTGAGGGTGCGTATCCGATACGTTTAAATGTGAACATTTATATAACATAGACATGTTAACGTTGCAGATACATAACGCATACGTTCTAATTAATATGTTTCAAATTTATTAACACTGCATATAAGGACGTGAGAACTGCGATGAAAACAGAGCTTTAAAAGAACATCACAAAAGTTCATGTAACGTTCTGTGCTTGCTGGGAGGTTTGCCGGTGTGTGAAAACGCTCTAAATCTGCTTCGGTCGAGCCACGCTGCTAACCCCGCTTAAAATCGCTCTTAGATAAACGCAGCCTTACACAAATTGTCCCACCTATACACCTATATATTATGCATATGCGTTATGCGGCGATTTTTTCATAATATTGGGTAATATACAAGTATATTATATAAGTAAGCGTTTGGTTTAGACTTAAAAACTTTTTTTTTTTGGTTGTGAAAATTCCTTGGGGTAAAAAATTAATTTCCTGCCAGTAGTGCAATTTCAACTTATATTTTCTCCACGTTATGCACTTATTCGGACATGTAAATTTCATCAGGATTTTGAGCCCCTCCTAAGCCTAGATTTCCTCAAGCTTACCTCAGTACCTTCTGTCTACTTATGCTAAATTTTGATTTTTAAAGAATCTTGCTTTTATCTCCGGAACCATAGCATTTAGGTATAGAAACATGATATATCATTTAAAAAGGCTTTTAATGGTCCATCGGATTCTTTGATAAGATACAGGGTGTAAAATGTCTTTTAACTATTTTTATATCTAGAGGACAAATCACAAATTTTTAGCGACCCTGTATGATTCAGAACAAATTTCTCCATACAAAATCAATAAATAGAACATTGAGTTGATTCAAGTGTCTACGATTGCAGATAGAGTAATAAAACCTTTTTATTTATAGACATGTTTTGAACAAAAGTATGGAAAATAATTATTTACTCAAAAACCGTTAGAGATAGGTATGAGATAATATTAGGCAAAAATATTAAGAAATTAATGGTGGATCCAAAAATACCTAAATATACAGGTTGTTCCTTTTAAAATTTTAAAGTTGATGCCACTTTTTGGCGTAAGCGGCAACGCTGTATCGTTAAAAATATTTTAGATCGTTAGATTAAGACTCTTTGTTTGACCTCCGGACAGTGCGGACGTGCGTAGACGTAGGACGTTTCTTACCTTCGGGGATCAAGGAAATATTCACGCTAAATTGACGGCATCTTTCTTATGGATTTAAGCGCTGTGAGGGAAGATTCCTATAAGCTGATGGTATCCTGTTTGGTGGTGAACACGAGGTATTTCTCAAATGGCGGGAAATAGATGGGCGTGCCATTGGAACTGTCAGTAGTGAAAGTGAAGGTTATACGTAACACCAGTAACAGGTCTTGGTTTGACAGCCGACAATTTATGCATTGCATCGATTGTAGAATTATTTTTGTTTTCTTTTTGGAATTTCTGGGAGTTACGAGCTTGATTATCCAGATTTTCCACCGACAAAGCCCTGGAAAGCATAGTCCGGAAGGGGAGAGTGGTAGATTGGACCTAAAGGGATTAAAACCAAGAAAAAAATGAGAGAGAGAGAGATCGTTAGATTACAAACCATTAGCTATGCTGCCAAATTTTAAAAAAATCCAATGTTCTGTTTTATGTAAACGTACAAGGTACCATCGACCGTAAGAGACCCTGTATATCTATATCTCTCTGTATCTCTAATGAAAGCAAGTCCCGACATATGTTTATAAGAACTTTTTCATAGGAAAGTACTCCCTTAAGTTTCGTACCGTACTTAGGAAACACCCTGTATACACGATGTTTTCTAAGTAAATGTCAATATTGAAGGAGGTGATTTTTGGGTTTATTTTAAGAAGAAAACTTTATATGAAGGTATGTCCTAAACGTCTTAACTTTTAAGATAAAAGGCGTTAAAATTTTCAAAAACAAAAAATTTCGAAAACACTTTCTTAGTAAAAACTGTTATACTGGATATAAACCTTATTTAAATAGGTATTTATTATTTTTGTTACATAATTGCTAATTAAAAAATTATAAAACCCAATTTAAAAAAGATGCTTCTTTTATGGTCTAAAAATATGCAAATAAATGATTTTTTTCTCCTAAACTAAACAAGATACGGAAAAAAATTAGGAGACATAAAAGCGGAATTTTTATTTGTTTAATCTAAGAAAGTACAAAACATTTTTACATTGCCTGTCCAGACGCCACTGGACTAAATGTAATTGAGTTAGTAATAAATTACCCCCTTAATGTCATTAATAATATTGCCAAATTAAAACAAAATTGGGGAAGGAATAGTTAAAATATTTAAAGAATAGATTTTTTTTGAAATTTTAACACTCTGTATCTCGAAAGTTAAGATGTTTAGGACATACCTTCATATGAGGTTTTCTTCTTAAAATAAACCCAAAAATTACCTCCTTTAATATTGGCATTCAATTAGAAAACACCATGTATATTCAAGTGCTCATTAAAAGAGTTAATAGTTAAATATATAACTTAACAACAGCAACACTCTATTTCCGTTGGTAGTATAATTTATAAGCAATCGTTGATATTGTCGTTTTATTTCGCCAAACACAATAAACCCGGCATAATTAAAAAGCACAAATTGTAGTTAAAAGCTTACATTTTAGCAGTTGATAAAAGCAGATGCAGTTGCAACGTTAAGGGAGTTTTTGTTAAAGATATAAATCTGGATATAAAAGCTTTGTTTTTATGCATTTAAACTGAAAATGGAAAGTTTTAACTTTTATGTATTGTATTGAAAGTTTAGCCTTAAAAGTAAATATTGTGTGATCAATATTTATTGCTTTCTACGAGGTTTAGGTCTTTAAAAATATGTTTAATTGAAAAAAATACAGGGTGTTTTAAAATTATGGGATCAAACTTCTAGGGGGTAATTTCGTGCAACAGTAGAAAACATTTGAATATAGAAACCTACGTCCGAAAAAAATGTTACTACGGCACTACAGCCCTAAGACGCGTTAAAATTTTAGAAATACTATGAATTGCCTAAATAGGATTTAATGCATATAATTTTAGCCTTTTATACATAATATCATTATAACAATTGTTTAAAATGTCAATGTGAATAAATAAAAAATTTATTATTTTATTTATAATTTTAATAATTGTTTTTTTTTAATTTAATAATTTTACCCATTATTATTTTTGTTGAAGGCAAAAATTAAATGCATTAAATCCTATTTAGGCAACTCATCATCGTTCTAAGTTTTAAAGCGTCTTAGGGTCGTTGTGCTGCTTTTTTTCTACGAGCGTGAAAAAACATAAAAACTATTTTTTTTAAATTTTAACACAATACTACTTAATATCCTACCATACCAAAACAAAATTTCCTTTTAAATATGAAGTACATGAAAATCCTTCATTGTGACTCACTAATATTTGGTTTAAAATTTTTGTACTTTTCCGCACTAGTGGGGGAAAGTGAATATTTTCCGCATTAGTGCGGAAAAGTGACACTTTTAAACTAAATTGCGTGCGGAAAAGTGCTCCTCTCCACACTCTAGTAGAGAAAATTTGTTTTTAACTTTATGTTATTTAACTTGCAATTTATGCATGTACGAGTGGAATATTGCAACTCCATTTTGAAGCATATATATCTTTCGTCGATTAAATTGAAATTTTGTACACACGTCTAGTTTGGATGACTGCATGTTTAGCTATGTAATCCCACATGGCGGAACAACCAAGATGGCGGGCCAGTTATTTTTAATACACCCCACAATATGGGTATTCAATGAAAGGGCTTGCTGAAAGTAACTCAAAAATAAAGTGACGTCACTTATAATTCAAAAGGTCGGACTAGTTATTTTTAATGCACTTCTACAATATGGGTATCAAATAAAAGGACTTGCTGAGGGTAACTTGAAAAATAAAGTGACGACACTTCAAATCCAATATGGCGAAACACCATAGATGGTAGACTAGTTATTTTAATGCACTCCTACGATATAGGTATCAATTAAAAGAGCTTGCTTAAAGTAACTTGTAAAATTAAGTGACGTCACTCTAAATCTCATATGACAGACCAAGTTTTTATGCTTTTCAACAGTATGGGCATTAAATGAAAGGATTAACTGACAATACGAATGTGAGTTAAACTTCTTTGCTACAATTCCTCTGAATTTTTAATGGACTGGGTTTTTGAAGTCGGATTCAAATGCCTAATCGTTTTACAGCTGGACTGTTCGAAACCGGCAAATGACCTTGTATGTTGCCTTATAACAATAATGCGTTTAATAAGTTAAAAGGACTAAGAAACATGTCCAGCAATTAATAGGTAAATAATGAAACAATAATTTTAAAGTAAAAAATATAATAAAACAAGCCTTTAATAAAATGCACTTAAAAGATTAAAATATCCTTTTTCTTTAAAACTTTTATACTATCCACATATAATCCTATTTATTTATTTCTGGTCAAGGGGATTTAAAAACATGTCGCGAGATTTACCAGCGTAGATATACAAATAAATTAAATAACTTGATCTGCAAGATCTTAATTTTTAATTTTAAACCAAGTATATACGAGTCCTTACCTAAATTTCGCGACAAGCATTTATATCATACAGCGTGTCTTCGAAAGTTCTTACCAAATGGGAAACTTTTAAATTATTAACTTTACGAAAAATGTACCTCTTTATAAAAAGTATTGCTTGATGAGAAAATACATTCTTACAAAAATAATTGTATGCTACATGTACAGGATGCCTTAAAGAAAGATTTTACCAAATTAATATTCAGGGTATTTTCTAACTACGGCACGAAAGTTTAAAGAGTGTTTATTCAGGTCATTTTATGAAGAACATTTCTTATGAACCTATATGTCCGAAGTTGCTTCGTTTCTGAAATACGTTAGAATTTTTTAAAAATGGATATTTTATAAATATCTTAAATACCCGTAAACCAATTTGGTTAAAATTTGGTATGTTTGTTTAATGTAATAAAGCGCTTGTAAGGCTTTAACTAGATTAACTTTATTGGGTTCAGTAGCGTCCAAGTGGGCACAACAGCCAATATTATTGAGAGAAAAATGTACGGCACTGACTTTTTATGTATTTTTTCTATAAAGCAACTAAAAATACAACTTTTTAGTATAGTACATTTTTTTGTATCTATTCTTCGTATTAAAGACATTTATAAAATACCGATTAAAAAAAAACCAAAATAATAAGGTACAAAGTGACAAAATACTTGGAAATCTTAGCTACGCTTTTGCTCAAAATAAAATTTTATTATTAACTTCATTTAAGCAGTCAGTAAATGTATTCTTTCTTTCTAATAGCTTTCTGCTATTGTTCAAGAACTCAAAACATTGAATCTAAATTGAAGGAAACGAGCTGGCACGAATTTCTACTTAGCCTATGTGATCTAAATATCGTCGTCTTAGTATGAACGGTGCCTAACTCCACTTTTATACAAATATTAGGTTTTTACCCCGTAGCTTAAGCTAATTAATTTAAAATTTTTATAGGTTTCCCATGCATCCAACACTTAAAAACCCTCAAAGAAAATATGCCTTATGGATATAATTATGTGGGAGAATACCTATCTCTTATAAAATTAATAAAATATCTTAGTTCATTCTACAATTAAATAATACATTAGTCCTCCTAAAATTACCGACATAACACATATCACATTTCAGTAAAAATATAACAATTTTTAGTATCTCAGAACGCTAGCAACTCCGGACAAACCTTTAAAAGTTTGGTTCCGTGGTTAGGAAATAACCTTTATTTTAATTTGGAAACAAGTAATTTTTATGCCACCCTGTTCATCCACTCATCAAGCAGGACTTTTAATAAAAAGACACTTTTTTTGTAAAGCTAATAATTATTCAGTTTCCCATTTGGTAAGAACTTTCGGAGACACGCTGTATAAATTGTGTAATAAGGTTATATGTTGATAGTAAAAGTTTTAAAGAAACATTTTATTTTATTCTTTTAAGTGCAAATTAATAAAAGCTTGTTTTTAAAACCTTTTTTCTTTAAAATTATTTTTTTAATAAAGCTGAGGCATTAAAATTTTGTGTATGTATTTTATATGTCACATAGTTAATCTACTAAATAATTGTTTTTTTTAAAATCTAGTTGATGCAAACAAAACATGTTTTTCATTAGGTTAACTTGTTTGCGAGCTCTCCACTAAGGTTCATATTTGTTCAAAAACTGGATTAATAAAATAAATGTCAATACGTTTTAAATGGAAATAAAAGCACGTTTAAATGTTTGCGGAAAAGTAGCAAACAGTAAATTTTTATAACATTGACAATATTTTATAAATGATATTTTTCATCCCAGTTATACAGGGTGCTACAGAATGTTGTTAAGAAAATTTTAAAAGCAGATTTTACAAGAGAAAATATAAAAAAGTACATACAAACATGGGTCCGCAAATTTTTCGTAGTCAAGGTACAGGGTGAAAAACACGTATTTTAGTTAAAATTGTCAAACTGGATATAAAGCTTATTTAAATAAGTAAATTTTATTGTTGTTCTTAAAGAATTTCTATTAAAAAAATTATTAAACCCTCTTTTTAAAAGAAAAAGTTTACGCAATGCTTCGGTTATGTTTTAAAAATTACACCAAACAAGATTCGGAAATAAATAAATTAATTAAAAGCGGCATTTTTATTTGCTTAATCTAAAGGAAGCACAAAAATTGTATACAGATTAACACAGTCAGGGACATAAAGTTTTTTGTGAGAAATATTTCTTCAGTTGCCGCTCGAGACGCCACTAAACTTATTAAATATAATTGAGTTAGTGATAAATTAAAGTCATAAGCAACATTGTTAAATTAAACCAAAATTGAGTAAAGAATATTAAAAATATTTAAAACAAGATCTATTTTTTTGCAAGTTTAACGCCCTGTATCTTGACAACGAGAAATTAGTGGATCCATGTTTATATAAACTTGTTTTCATATTTTAATAGTAGAATCTGCCCTAAAAGTTTCTTAATTCTGCAATGCCCTGTATAGTAACCGCGAAGTTAAACACATTTAAAAAAAAATATTCTTAAAAGTAGAAAAACATATTTTGTGTAACATGTAGGAAAAGTAAATTTTTTCGGACGATGGTAAAGCAACCACCAAGAGTCCGGAAATATGCTTTATTTATTTAAAAAAAAAAAAATTCTATGAGTTGCATGTACTTTTTTTCTCCGATCAAAATAAAGATTAAATTTTTGTTTTAGATAGCAAATCATTTAAATGTTTTTAGTATATTAAATATTAACATCATAATTATTTGATCTCGGTATAATACGTTAGTATAAACAACATTGCCTTATATTGTTGATTGACTTTAAAAAAGTCATCGGTAAATATTGAAAATATGGAAAGCTAAAGAAAACGTGAGCATCCGAAAAAATATTTCCGGCCATGTTCGGAAAAGAACATTGCCCAGCGTCGCCAGTCGAAATATGTAGATTTTCGTCCGATCGGGAAAAAATATTCCCGGCCGCATATTCAGTAACAGCAGACGCGCTAGACTTCCAGCGGTTCAACGGCTCTTTTCTGGTTTTTCTGCGCAGTGGTTTGAAGCGCTACAAACGGTCGTAAATAACTGTACCATTGAGGGGTCATGGTTAGTTCTGGGGCCCTATTCCACTGTTCATAAGCGCCTTTTTGTTTGCGTTTTATTAGTTTTTTCTTTATTTCCTCTAGGCTCTTATGAAAACAAAAAGGTATTCGTTCGTGCATAGCCACCTTCACAAATTGGCGGACAACACCGCATTAAAATTTAAAATATGACAGATTTGTCAAAGTCAAGCGTACTTTTCATCATCATCATCTTATGCAAACTCATAAATAGTAAAGTTTGATACCCAATTTTGATTTTATTACTAAAGTTAAAACTCATTTAAAAGAATCCAAAGATCTTTGCGGTGTAAACTAGGCTATCAGTCAGTAGGTAGCTAACCCACAATACACCACAAAACAGAGAGAGTCAGTTCTGCAATACACCAAAGTTACAATTCATTTCGAGTTAGAAAATTTTAAAATTATTCCCATTTTATGAAAAATATTAAAATTCGTTGAAAATGATGTTTTCCACTGTAAACAACGTGTTGAAAATGCTTTGGTTTATTACCTAGTAGTAGTTTTTTGTCTAAATATGAGGCATCAAGAAAGGTAGAAAAAAGGTGAGTTTAAATGTTTTATATTTATATTTGTTTCCCTTTAAAATTTTTGATATTTTTAGCTTGTAACAGAGATTGCAAGAAACATATAGACATTTAATGACACGGCAACTAATCCAGGAAACCCATGAAATGCATCAAAACTCAAGACCATGTTTAGATAACAGACAAAGAAGGTCCTACAAAAATACCCCATAAAATTTTGCCTAAACAATGTGTTGCTACACTGATTAATTACTTGCCTATTGATAATTTTAAAATGAGTGCACTTGAATATGGAAAGGTATTATTTCATTGCTGTTTTAAATGGAAGAACAAAAGCAACTGTGAGTAAAATTTGCATTAAAAGTATACTAATATTTTCATAAAATTATTTCAATCATCCATGAGATACCGTCCCAGTTTCTTTAAAAAGATATTCACTTTTACTTTTTGTATTCGTGTCTTTTCTTGCTTTTACCAGTTCACAGCTCGAAAACCCTTACGTAACTAAACCTAACCTAAACCAATGATCTTTTCATAGGAGCAATATTCTCTTTTACTTAATGGCTTTTAACCTTTCTTTTATAATTTATATACTCTACAATGTCCTAAGTTAACCCTGCTAATGCTAAAAGTTAAAATAATGCTCATTAAACTCGTATTAATGTTTATAGAAAAACCTACATTTGCTTATTTAAACCTGAAATTTGTATTTTTTTATTTTTAGGTGACTGCCAGATTGTAAAATTATTTGTACTATACGGAAAACACTAGAAAGTGTGTGGATTTTATTGGTTTTTCAATCTGGTGTATTATTTAGGAAATATATTTTATATAAACTGGGAGTATTTTTAAGACCTTATCTGCAAAAATATTCCAGGACAAAAACTTAGTGTTAATAAAAACAACGTTTATTTACTCTAATGTACTTTACTACAAACATGTTTTGACATTTAATGTCAAAGTTTTCAGAATATCCGAGAAAAAACATAAAAATATTAAATTTTAAAACCTAAATAATAGTAAGTTTTTATTTTTATTATTTTTATTCCATTTGTCTTGACAACGGTGGCAGATTTGCCACCGAAACGTCGATTTTTAATTATCTTTTTACTTGTTTAAATTTTTTTGGTTTTTAGTACTTTTAATTTAATTTTGGCGTGTACCCAAATAAATACCATCCATTAACAGATTTCTGTTTTATGACCGCCTGTTTTAAAAAACAAGTTAAGGTTATTCGTTCGTTAAAAAAACAGATGAAGGTTATACGCTCCCGGAACGTATAAGTTTAGCGAACGAATGAGTTTAATTTAGCAGAATTGAGCCCCTGGTTGGTTAACTTTCTTTTTAATTTGCTTTATTAAGGAATTTAAAAAATAACAACTAGAACTAATCATGACCCAACAGCAGACGTTTTAGCCCTAGAATGTCTGCTGCCGTCGCGTCGCCGAACGCAATTCAGAAGTCTAGCGCGTCTGCTGTTACTGAATAAGCTTCCCAGCCGTCTTAGGAAAAGTACGTTGCCTAGCAATGTTTTCTACCTACAACAATAATGCAGTTTAAAGGTAAGGAAACCTATTAGGAATATGTAGATTTCCGTCCGATGGAAATTTTCTTTGCTTATCCTGTAACATAATTATCAATATTAAGATTTGCGTGATGGGCGGCGGTTAACAAATAATAAAAAAAAAAATAAGAAAAAATGATAAGTTTAAATCAAATTTAAAAAACTTCTATTTTATTGTTTAGTCCATGTATATACAAACGTTGTAATAATATATTTTTTTTTAGTTATGGATATATTTTTTGTTTTGTTTTTTTTTTAATTTTAATACCTCATGTGACTCACATCCAATATGTTATGGAGCAACACGAGTAAAAATTATACTACATATAATTAAAAGCTATTTTAGAAGGGTGTTAAGAAGAATGAATTTAATTTTCGGTTATTGTACAAACCTATGAATAAAGATTTTAAAAATTTTAAACATATTTTTTTTTAATTTTGTTGCAATGTAAGTCATATTCAAATATATTTTTAAACAACCTGAAAAAAATTATAATACCACGTGTCTTCTTAAGTTCGCACCATAGAGAAAACTTTTTTTTAAATTAATTTAACATAAAACAACTTATTTTTAATAAAAAGTTCTGTATGGTTTAAAACCTAATATGAAATTATTAGATATTATTTTTTTGCTGTGGTATACAAGGTTTGTGAAAAAAATCTTAAAAAAAAGAAAATCCCTTTATTTTTAAATATATCAAAATTTTAATATAGAAAAGATGTAAGGAATTAAAAATAACATTCCAATATGTAAACTTGTTCATTTTCAAATAAAACTTTTTAAAAATTTTTATGCGTAAATGGTACAAATTTAAGTTTGTACATTAGTGCATACTTATTTCGAAATGAAAATGTAAAAAAGCTTTAAAAAACAGTAAAAAGTCACAGGGATGCTCGTTATCGTAAAAAAACATATTTTTTCTTGAAAATGAAGACGTTTGCATGTTTAAATGTTATTTTTTATCCTAAACAACCCCTTTTAAAATTTTTCGATATTATGAAAAATAGAGGTACTTTTCTTCTGAGCAAAATTTATCCCGTATATTACTGCAAAAATTAATATTTGGTAATTGTATTTTAGATTTTAGACCATGCGGAACTTTTTATAAAGATTAAATTTTTGGAAAATAAATATTAAAAAAGTTTTACAGATGGTGCGAACTTAAGTGGATACGCTGTATTATAATTTGATTTGGGTAACCAGAGCACTGACTAGCTTAATTAAAACAATTCTATGTATTTCTGTTCTGTTTTGTTTTTTAAACAGGATAAATCAGGGTTTTTTATTTTTATCCTTATTAAGTCTTTCTGGTTAAATAAATGCGTTTTTTAAGAAGAAAGATCATAAAAATAAATAATATGTAGAACCGTTTTCTCCTGTCAAACATTTTGTTCATATATAAATCAACACAGGTAATTTAATAAAATATTTAAATGCTGGATAAAATATTAAAAATAAGAAACATTAAGTCTGCTATAAAAGTATAGTTTTATAAAGTTTTAAAACATATCTAGGACTTTTTTAACATTTGAATAAAAATGTTTAAAAGTTTATTAAAACATAAGAAAAAAACTGATAAAGCGCCCATTAAGGAAAATACAAAATTAATACTTTAAAATTACCTTCTTTTTAGGATCAAAAAGTTTTGAACTTTTTAAATAAAATACTTTATTAGAAAGTTGGTAAGAAGACTTGTAGTCCGCGGGTAATATTAACAATCCAAATTTCATAATTTCTGTTTTTAATTCAATATCTGGATCTGGAATTTGGAAAAACCAATTAAAAGCCTATTTACTAAAATACAAGGTTTAAATTTAAAGAATACTTTTTCCTTAATATTTAAAAGTTTAAACTTGACTGAGGGGATATTTAATTAGGATCAAAAACTGTAGGGTTCAGGAGCAACTTTGCTTCTTTTAGTTATAAAGGTTAATTAAAACATACTTGTAGATGGTAAGAGGTGAGGAATGTTTTATTTTAGTATTTAAAGAAATAGGTTTGCATCAAATTTAAAAAAGTAAGTTTTATTAGGTTGACTTTTAATAAGAATATTTAATAAAGTGTGACCGATATTATAAAATATTTGCTTATTATGTGTCGCACAAAGTATTTAAATACTTTTAATTCGTGTTATTTGTTTTGATACACGCCAAATATTATTGTTTTTCCTAAAACAAGTGAAAGAAAAACCCCCAAAAACCCAAAAATTTAAAATGAGTAACTAGAATAACTAAGAAAAAATCGACGTTTCGGTGGTGTTGTGAAGATAAAATTAAATAAAAATAAAAAACTTAAAAGGTAACAGAAGTTATTTAGTTTTGGTTAGTTTTAGGATATTCTGAAATCGCTTGCCATTAAATGTTAAATTATTGTATAAATTTGACGTAATGTTAAACGATTTTAGAATATCCTAACACTAATGCTTGATTTAAAAAATTTTAAACCTATATAATTGTTAACTTTTAATAATCATATAATAAATTATAAGTTATTAAGTACGTATTCACCAAAGCAACAATGAGGAACTTTTTGTTTATGTTGCATGTTCCTAAAATTGTTTTATAATGTTCCAAAAAGTTGGTCATTTGTTGTTGGTGTTGTTGTGTTTTTAATAATACTACTTACTTTCTTGGATTTCCATAGTCTTATATTTTTAAGTGATACACGACGTTTCGAATGGTGTCTATCTCTAGCCGTCATTTATTTATTACTTGAAAACGGATGGAGATAGACACCATCTAAAACGTCGTGTATCAGTTAAAAATAAAAAGTAATGGTCCAAGTCCAAGAAAATATTCTTTAATATTGAAGTTGGTCATTGTCATAGCAACAAAATAAAAATGTTTCTGTGTATTTTGCTTCCATTTCAAGTCGGTAAGATCAAAGGAAAAGTCAAAAGAAGTGAAAACAAATTTAGTTGGACTTAGTGAAGACATTTAATTCTTAAAGTTTCGCGGAGTGCAGACTTCCACGACAATGTAAAACGTAAACAACGATAAACAAAACTAAAACTGTTTCTGATTTTAGTTGCTTTATTGTAGACAAAAAGTTAAACCCGTTGATTATTTTTTTGAATCTTCATAACATCCCACGAAGTCTTATGCATAAATACCAGTGTACCGTGCGTGTCGGGCTATTATATGTTTAACCTATCATTTTTCCCTGTTGCGTCAATGTTGTCCAAGCACTAAAACATAAAATTTTACATTTCACAGAACCTTTTAGACAACGCGGTAGTGCCATCACGGACGTTAATTTTTAATAACTACCACCTAAAAAAACTTTCTTTAGCCGGGAGTCCAACCGGCGACTTCTGGCTTCCGAGACCAATAGCTCTGTATACTAAGTACGCCACCAAAGAGACAAATAAAATAATTTTACCATAAATTAGTATAATTTCTGCATTACATTTCTTTAAAATAATAATAAAAAAATATATGTTTTGTTTCATCAAATAATTCAGGTTTCTTAAATTGCATTTTAATTTAATTTGTATATCTACTTAAACTGTAAAGAACCAGATGCTTTAAATTAGGAGTTTTTATTATTCTGCTGTTTTAAAGTTTATTTAATAAAATAAGTATTCTTTTAAATACAGTTTTATATTTTATTAAGTATATTTAGGTTCGTATCCACCAAAACAACAATAAGGAACTTTTTGTTAATGTTTTTTAAAAGTTTAATAATATTTCAATAAGTAGATCATTGTTGTAGCAACAAAATAAAAATGTTTCTGTGTGTTTCGTGTTCAATTCCAAGTCAGTAATATCAAAAGAAAAGTCGAAACAAGTTGAAACGATTTTAGTTGTTGCTGCGGTGAAGATATTTGATTCTCAAAGTTTCGCAAATGCAGACGTTGTTTTGTTTTTGAAATTAATTTATCGGCATGCCATTTAAAGAAATGAATGAATTAACAATTAAATTTATTGAACTCTATAAAGGTTCCGAATCTTCATGGAATGCAATTAATAAAAATATAAATTTCGCAACATGATGCATGGGATAAAGTAAGTGAAGGTACTGATGCTGATATTTCGGAGGTGAAAATAACAATTAGGAACATGATTGAGAGAGAAAGAGAGGGAGCTAGAGCTAGAGCCTTTTCGTCGTCGTCAAAGCACATTTTAAACCAAATTTTGCTTGTTACTTGCTTTGGTAGAGACAGTGTGAAACATAAGCAATGATTAACAAAACTACAACTGTTCCTAATTTCAATTACTTTAGTGTAGATAAAAAGTTGAAACCCGGTGACATTTGCAATTTTGTAACAAAAAAACTTCCTCAATGATGCTTGATGGATACGTGCCTTAAGGTATATGAAACTTTAATACCAAAGATACTGGATAAAAAAAAAACTTTATATATTAACGAACTAATCTAGTTATCAAATCAACATAAAAATTATTTAAGTCTGCTTAACAGGCAAAAGATCCAAAAACGAAGCAAATCGCAACAAGCCAGGCAATAGGCGATTAAGATCAAACATCCTCGTCGGAGAGTTTTTGAACCCTTAGTGCAATTTGACATTTTTCGTCATATTTTGCTTGCTGTAGTTGCAATTAGTATTATATTTTTAAAATATTTTATGGTTTATTGAATAAATGCAATACAAAATAAATATACAGTTAGTCTATAACTTGCAATAAGTGTTTTAGTTCTGGTTCGTTAAAAATTCTACAATAAAGGGAAATGTACAAAGTCGGTTTTGTAATGTGTGCAGTTCAAGTTAAATAATCAAAAACTTACACTTTGTCGCTTTGTATAAAATTAGCCTGAGCGATAATGGTTACCATGCTTTGCTTCATTTAGGTTGTTACACAATGATGTCCAATATGTTTTCTAAAATTAAATGCCTTGTTTTTAAAAATGCGTGGTTTTAGTTAAGATACAAACCAATAATTGGATAATTTCTGTAAATATAGTAAATATTTTTTGCCATTTTTGTACGTTGTAGAAAAGCCTATTAGTGCTTAGTAGGTTCATGTTAAATTTTATGATTTTTTTGGTAATTATAGACATACATACAGATGTTTACAAATATAGTTTTGTGCTTACGTATTTTGTTTTATTAATTTATAATTTTAATTATCATTTGGCTGCAAAGTTAAAAATTGTGCTATCTTAAATTCCATTTTCATTGACATAACTATTTTTCTTACACGACGTTGAGATGTCAAGGTTTTAAGACTATAAATTAAACAATTTTCTAGGTTACTCTTATAATAGTAAAAACATTAAACATAATTTTAAAAAGGGGATAGTAGAAGAAGTAAGATAGTAGAAGTAGTAAGGGTACTAGAAGTGAAGTCAAGAAAAAAGTTTTAGTTAAGCTCCCGTACGGGCTACCCCTAGTGGGGGTATGCCCGTACTAAGTTTATTTAATCAAATAGTTCCTGTAGTCTTATCTCATAGTGAAAAAAAGATAGTTTTTATAGTCCACCGGTCTTATGGTCCAAGAAGATAGTTCCATATGGTATATTTGCCCAAGTGACGTAAAGTCGCCTCCTATGTAAATTCAAAATTATACGTTACACTATTAGTTGGGTCAAATTTGTCGGCTTCACCATCTCGTAACACAAAAGAATTAACAAAAATACATTTTGTTTTTATGGAAAAAAGTACAATAAAAATAGTTTTAGGAGGATCATTAAAACAAAAGATCATGTAATTTTGAGCAGTCAGTCCAACTATCCCACGAACAATAAAGGGCTACCAAATTAAACTATTTGTGTGACAAATATTTTTATTTGTTTGACATATTAGAGGATTCCAACGTTGTCGATACGAAGATAATGAAAAAAAACACATTTACGAAAACGCGGTAGTGCCATCACGGACATTATAGAAAGAAGTACGATCTTTGAGGTACTCCCTTTTAAGATCTTGGTAAGGTCGTTTAGGCAAATCGTTTGCAATAATTATAAGTATTTAAAAATATATCTAGAAAGCCAAAATTACGAAGTGTATTAAAAAACCTTTACTTCCAACAAAATTTAGAACAAATATAATTATTGCTGTGTGTCTACGTAAACAACCACAATTACTTAGTCTTGAACGATGAAACGTTACTATGATAACAATAAAATACTACGATACGATATTTCGAGCCAGCAATTATTTTAGGAGCTACCAAACAAAGACCAAACCGAAAGGACTCGCAGATTAGAGGAATTCTTTTCATGAAATGTTTTGTGATTGTTGAAATTCACACATAGGCGAAACAAAGAGACAAATCGAAGTAAGGATCAAAAAACATCCAAGATTCACTACGAGGGGAGAAACCAAAAATCTGGTGCCGCAGATTACGCCTGTATCCAAAAAATTATACATCAGAAATAACACTGGAAGAAAAAAAACTTAAGGAAGCATCGTTTATCAGTCAAAACCCTGGTTGTATTCGTAAACCATCAGAAATATTTGAAAACCATTTTTATCTACTAACTTTTGATTCCATCCATTGTTGTCATGCTTTTACAGACATTTGTCTTGTTAGTATTTATCTGTAGACGACTGAAAATACTTACAAATTGAAACGTAGTGTATTGTTGGTGGAGGTTCGTTAGGCGTATAATAGGTAAAAGAAGGATAATCGTAAAATCTAGAATAGGCTGAAAGATTTATTTGTTTACAGTCTTTGTTTTTATTAGCATTTAGTTAAATAAATTATGTGAAAATGAATGTTGTAAATGGTTTTATTGTACAAAGATTTAAAAAAATAATCATGTAAGTTCTAGCTACGAGATTGCACCAATATTCTTATCAATCTAGGGTATTAACTGGACAAATATTAAAACCATTGGCGTCGCGTATCCAGAGCAAATATTAAGATAGAAATGCCAAGTGCCCAACGATTTCATTATTTATCTGATCAATTTCCCAGATTGATGAGAAGATTGGTGCGATCTGGTAGCTAGCTACGTAATTTATTTTCAAGTGTTTAGTTTTGTTATTAGTTGATACTTCCCATTCTATTAAGTTCATTTAATGCCTTACTATAACAAACCAGAACTAACCAACGATTTTAAATTGAAGTTGTTGTGAAAAATATGTAATTCGGCATTTTGTGGCGGCGATCAACTTAAATTTTATTTTCTCTACAGTAGGCTCTATTCTACCAACCAAGTCCTTTTGTAAGATACCCATATTGAGGTAATTAAGAAAAAAATGTTATTAGCTATTTTATGGCGGCGGTCATCTTGGATTATAATTTTTTGTAGAGAGCTCTATTCTACGAATAAAGCCCTTTTGTTTGATACCCATATTGAGGTAATTGAGAAAAAAATACGAAATATGCCATTTTGTGGCGGCCGGCCATATTGGATTTTAATTTTTTTATAGTAAGCTTTATTCTACCAATCAAGCCCTTTTATTTTATACCCATATTGAGGTTGTAGTTAAGTAATATACAGGGTGTTTTAGAACTATCGGATCAAACTTCTAGGGGTTATTCAAAGCAACAATAGAAAACATTTGACTATAGGGACCCATGTCCGAAAAGTGTCACTACGGTACTACCGCTCTAATGCCTTGTTTAGACACGGCTAATTACTACCCTACTAAATTAGTAGGGTAGCAATTAATTAAGTATTCTCGTGCATGTGGACAGCTACTACACTAAACGACTTTCCTAATTTTTACTGTCCACACGCACGAGAATACTTAATTACTTGCTACTCGACTAAATTACTAGCCATGTCAAAACAAGGCATAGGACGCATTAAAATTTAGAAAGACGATAAATTGCCAAAACGGAATTTAATGCATTGCCTTTTTTACATGATATTTTAACAAAAAAATTAACTAATTAAAAGAAATAATAAATAAAATTATAAAAATAGAAAAAAAACACTTATTAAAATAAAAAATAAAATAATCAAATTATTAAACATTAACATTGACATTTTAAACAATTGTTTTAATGATACCATGTACAAAAGGCAAAAATTAAATGAATAAAATCATATTTGGGCAATTCATCTGTCTAAATTTTAACACGTCCTAATGCTGTAGAGTTGTAGTGACACTTTTCCGGACATGGGTTTCTATACTCAAATTTTTTCTACTGTTGCACTAAAAGTTTGATCCCATAGTTTTGAAACTATGGGATCAAACATCATTGAAACCGCCATTTTATATCAATGGCTATCTTGGATTTAGAATCATAAAGAATGTATTTTATTGTATTGTCCTCAAGATTAAGAGTGTGTACCAAATTTCAGATCGATCATTTCTTCGAAACGGGGTCAAATTTCAATTACCAAATTTAACCCAATTAAATAGAATAAACAGGTCAACCTAAATAAAACAGTTTAAATAAAGACATTAGGTAAGTGTTCACACACTACGTACCAAAATACGTAGTACACCTGCTACTTTAACAAACCACAACTACCCATTTGGTTTACTAGATTACATTTTAAAGACATGTAATGGTAAGTGTAATTAAATCCTGCGGCCTCGTGTAAAGTACCCCTTTAACAAATTGAACTAGACATCAATAGACTTTTTCTGGATCTCTACTGTTTTTAATTAAATCCGATTCCAAGTTTCCACCTGGTTAATTACTGTTCGTTTCTGCAAATAAAATAAAAGTGTTTATTTTATTTTACACTGACTTATTTTCTAGGTTTTACTTAAATAAGTTCTTTCTTTTTCATCTGGATAAAAAACAAGGTTTAAGCGTTGTTAATTGCAATATGAGGCATATTTTAAAATAAAAAACGCCTTTATTTTTTGTTATAATAAATAATAAAAATAAATAAAAAAAATATGATACTTTTACTTTTGACACTAAAAAGAATATTGTAAAACAGTAGCTTGCAGGTAATGGAAAGTAGGAAAGCAGTGCAACCCCTAAATACAAAATATCATCCTCTAAAATGTAATTTTTAACATAGAAAACATTTAATTAAGCTAGAAATATTCTTATTATCTATAGGCATTTAACAAATGGGTCCTAGACTCCGACCGAGCCACAATAGAAAATCCAATAAAAGCTGTCCCGACCGATAGCTGATTTATTTGCCTATGCAAAATTTTGGATGTGAATTATAAATATTAGGAATTTCTTTATCGTTTATTAAAATAAACCGACAGTATTATATGTTTCTGAAACGCTTATAAAAAGGCAAATTTATTTTTTGACAAATATACAAGGTGTTTTAAACAAGAATATTAGAAAAAATATGACTATGCCACTGCATTCTACGTAATGACATTATCGCCAACTTTATCGTTACGTCCCGTTCTGCTAGTTCGCACTTAAAAAAGTGCCTTAAGAATGTTTACACCGTTTTGGAAAGTTTTTAAAAATGTTACGACTTGTGATTTTTTTTCAAAATGGCCAAAAAATAAAAACCTCCTATATCTCGGATACCGATAGAGATTTTGGGATGCGGTTTTCACCAATCATCCAATTTTGAAAATCGAGCGAAAGATACCTATGTCAATTTTTTCTATCTGGTCAGGAAGTACGAGTTTCCTGTTAAAACAGTCAAAATCTCACCACTCCGTACAATGTACAGTGCGTTCAATCAAACTTGTCCACATTTTAAATGCCTATAACTTTAAAATGATACAAAAACCAATTTGTATAGTGAATAATAAAGTGTTTTTTTCTGTTATAAAGATTACACAAATATCATTTGTAAATAAATTATACCCTTACTCATTTCTGATATTTTATAAACACAAATTAGATTCCTCCCTTTCAACAGCATATCATACAGGGCAATTAAAAATTTATTATTATTATTTTTTTTATTTTATCACCCCGTAGGATGTATTGGTAACAGTAAATAACAACGGTTACGATAAAGTGTTAGCTCCACCTTTCCTTAACATTTTTAACATTTTCTTTTTTTTAATTGTCTTGATACATTTATAATTAAAAGAGATATGGCCATTTAAATCAAAGCATTTTTGTATTGAAGCTTATGGAAAAAATCGAGCATATGCTATAATTCTTTTGAGGAGTGTAAATAAAAAAAAGTTTTTAAAATAATTGAATAAAAATTCAATATTGCAACGTAGTGTTTCTATACTGTTATAAGAAACAAAATCGGCTAAGTAAATGAAAATATATTTTATTTGTTGGCACATTTATTATGGTTTAAAGAAATAATACCCACTATAGTAAAAATCAATTTTTAACACTAAACAAGGGTAACAAAATAATTTTGGGTCTTAAACTTTAAGGAACGTTTTTATTTATTTAGGAAATAGGTAGTAAATAGAGTTTAAGGGTAATTCAAGCACGTTCGTGTAATTTATTTTGGTCCATAAAACCTTAACACTTTTAGGTATAGCCCATTTATTAAAAAAAAGCTTTTATAGACTTACGAAATAAACAAGCAGTTAACTGAAGAAAAGTACATAACAAATAAATACATGTGTCAGGTTTCGAGTTTATTATAAATAATCTAGTAAAATATTTGAAAAAAACAAAAATATTACAACTACTGTTGTATAAGATAAAATACAGTGTGTCCCAGAATAGGTGTTACAAGAGAACAAATAAATCATTTTTTTAAATTTTAAAAAAATTTTGGGAAAACTGGCCGCATAGTCCAAAGCTAGTAAATACAAAATTTAACTCCAATCGGTATTATTCAGGGCGAGTTATAACTAAAAATGTAAAAAATGCCCAGGGGCTAACTACTTTTATTTTAAAAAATAAGACAACATTGCATAAGTAAATATTCAGTGGTACGATGCTAACATGTAGGTTATATAAGCCTAGGGCTATTTAATCGTAACCATGCGTTTACCAATCACAAAAATATTTCCGAAAATAAGCAGTGAAGGGGTTATAAACCATAAGCAGAATATTCCTTACTTAAATTTATGTTTGTTACACATACCATTACATAATTCTCGTAAAAACATCCTTTTACTGCCTTTTCTTTTGTAAAAATACTTGAACGGTAAGAAATACGTCAGAAATTGGCCAAAAAATCATTTTAAAGTCATCCAGAGATCTATGACATAAACTGCTTATTAATTTTTTCAGTCGAATATAACCGCATTCCAAAACCTGCCTGTTATATTTTACGGAAAAAATGAATAAGCAGGTTATGCCATGGATTTCTAGACGACTTTAAAATGATTTTTTGTCCAATTTCCGACGTACTTCTTACCTTTCAAGTTTTTTACAAAAAGAAAAGGGAGTAAACGAATGTTTTCACGATATGTAGGATAATGTGTAAATAACATAAATTTCTTAAGTAAGAAATATTCTGCTTATGATTTATATTCTTTGGGAACTGATTATTTTCGGAAATATTTTTGTGATTGGTTAATGTATGATTACAGTTAAATAACCCTAGGTTGATATAACCTACATTTTTAATTCGCTGCCTTAAGTCAACTATTTTAGAAACTGTTTATGCATAATGTAAAAAAATTACAAAAACAGGTTTTTTGCTTTAATTTTTTAACGTTAAATTTTAACATAAAATTTAATTCTCTACAATATTTACTTATATAATTTTCTTATATTTTTTAAAATATTGGTACTTTACTCTTGGTCATTTTTTATATTTTCAGTTATAACTCCTGTATATTACCAATTAAAGTAAAGTTTTGTATTTATCAGTTTTGAACCATGCGACCAGTTTTCTCGAAAGGACATTTAAAAATTCCAAAATGTTTCGCCAATTTGTCCTTTTGTAATACCTATCCTGGGACACACTGTACTTGTCTACTTTACCAATGTAGTATTTTCCCAGAACTCTTTAAAGATCCTTTTAATGGTAATATAAAATACAGGATGCTTTATTAAAAATATATGTACTTTTTTCCACCCTGCATATTAACACCAGTATTACCATTAAAAAGATCTTTAAGTAAAAACCACATTAAGTAAATCTAACTTTATTAGTTTCGGAAATATGGCCATCCAAATCAGAAATTTTGTAATTTTTTAAGTACCGTTATTTTATATTGGGTAAATGTATTGACTTTAAATTCTGGGAGCTTTAAAATGATATACCTGCAGCCAGCTGAGAACAGGTAGATAAATTTAACCTATTTCCCTCATATGTTAATTAAAAAATTTAAGCACATCCAGAAGGTTCTTAAAAATTTAAATATAATTTTTATGTGGCAGCTACCTTAAATTTATTAGCAGCCTTTATATAAAAAAAGTTAAATTTCAAAAGTTTGCTAACAAGAGAGAGACAATCTGAGCCCAATCATATGTAAAATACAAAATATATTAACCCTATATGTTTTGATTAGATTTACATAAACATCCTGTTCATAAAGCTTACTCAGGCACAGACACTAGAGTCCCATTTTCAAATCATCACCCTGTACACAACGAATTTATGATTATTGGTTTTTACTAATTTGGGCAGGATTTATAGGACGTTCTGTATATAATCTTTCCCATTTTACTCTAGTTATGTATTGTTTTTTGATCCTTCATCTAATACTACCAATTATTGGTGCATTTTTTCTTTATTATACGAACACTCTGTATAATGCATAAAAAGCTTAATTCATATACCTAGTATTAAAACCTCCTGTATTACTTATATAATTTTCCGATCCAAGTAAAATTTTCTACCGGAAAACTATATTTTTTCAAAATTACGAAAAACCAATCCAATTAAAAGTCAAATGACAGCTCACATCGTTTTAAACCAACCTCGTAGATATCGACCCCCTTGTGACCGACAAAAATAAATCAGCCCAGCCGCCTAGACGAATTTTAAGCAACAAATTTTTCGTGATTTTTAGGCAAAATTTGGTCATTTTTGTTTTAAACCAATTTTTCACTTATTTTCAGTTATGACAGAGAAAAATGGTAAATATGTTTTTGATAGGCAATTAAACAATTTAACGAATGGCGTAAAGGTTTTCTAAAAATTTTAAATAATAAAGCAAAAATTTAAGGTTAAAGTCGGCAAATTCAAAAATTCGTATCTTTAAAACCCTGCAACCTAGCAACTTGAAATTTTGGTTTCTTGTAGAGCAAGTAGTGGATATTATGCCAAAATTATTTCAGAATTTTAGCTTTAGATACTTTTCTCATAACAAAATTAAATGTTCCATTTTTTACCAAAAAATTAAAACTTATAGCTTTATAAAACACGCTGTATAAATAGTACGATTATGCTTAAAATCCTATTTTGTAAAAATTTTGGTGAAGAATCCAATAACATTTGCGTTTTTTCGATTCAAGCTTACAATTTTAAGAAAAAATAAATAACATTTCTCAGAGAAAATGGAACATTTTAAACAAAAGACCATTTAGGCGTTTGGGCCCGAAAGAAGCCTTTTTATATCCTACTAACCCAATGACGATTGGTGAAACCGTTTTGAAGTTATTAGGGCTCAAAGTCGGTCAATTTTTTACTACAGAAACGTAAATAACTGTTTTTCTATTTTTCCGAATAAACTTAAAAACAACAGTGTTCTGACCGGGACCAATTTTGATCTGTGTGCAAAATTTCGTTTCGATAAAATAAAATCCCGAACAGATAATGGATTACGCTCACCTCGATTTTTGAAAAGTCACATTTTTTGCGAAATCCTATACTTAACGTTTTTCAATTGTTTTTAAATTTTTTTAACAGTTGCCTTATTAGGTGTCCAATTTTTTATGCAAATTTCAAGTTTTTATCTTTAACCGTTTTCTTGTTATTAATTTTTTCGAAAAGAATGTAATTTGCGACACAAAACAACGAGCTCCCACTCTCACCGTAAATTTTCATTTTTATTATTTATCTTTGGCTGCAGCAACTTTTTACATAACAGCCAAACAATATTGTGTTTAAAATTCGACGCGATTTAATTCAACACTCGAATTTTTTAATTAACATATGAGGAAAATAAGTTAAATTTATCTACCTGTTTTCAGCTGGCTGCAGGTAAGTGTAGCAGTCATAGATATGGGTGCCTTCTACAACAAGGTTTATAATATACAATATGAAATTTTTTTCTTTGGTTCATGCAATTAACATGTAAGGGTAACAATTATAAATAAATTAACTATTAATTAATTAATTATTATTAATTGTAGGAGACCTATGCTGACAGATGTTGTTCACTTGCATTCACTACATTAAAATCTGCCTAAAAAATAATTTTTCATTTAATTAACAGATGAGGATATATTTTCTAAATGCCGGATCTTAGACTATAAGTTCTTGACTTTTGTTACTCTAGTTCTACCTAATTTGTTTGTATAAATACAACTTTAATCTTTTCACTGTACGATTTTTTGATAATATTAAAGCATTAAATTTCAAAATAACAACGTTATTTCACGCTAACTGGTATTTTTATTGTTCTTCATAAATATGAGGCGATAATAATGTATCAAATTTTTAAAAATATATTAGCATCTAACTAGCAAACAGGTTAACCGAAAAATCTAAAGTTTTTACCATGGACGTATATTTGCATGTTCTTCAATAAACTTCAATTGAATTTTTCTCTAAAATAATTAGGGAAGCCAATAAAATTGACCCCATTAAAAATTACATAGGATTTCCTTTGTCCTGCCCGGCGATGCACCACCCGGTATATTTTATAAAATATTGCAATTGATAAATTTAATTTATTATGATTTAAGCAAAATTACTTTTACAATTTTTTCATCCGTAATACTTGTGTCCTATAGCAAAAAGCTTAAGCTCCATTTATTAAGAGTTGGTTAAACTGACAAAAGAGCAGTTTAATTGTAATGTAAATTAATTATAAAAAAGCACAAAAATTGTACGATTAAAATATACAGGGTAATTTTTAATCTATACGCATAAACTTGGAAAATAATTGCTAAGGAAAGCCAATGACTAATAATGAAAAAAAGTAGGAAAATATTTTTAGTCAAGATAATAATAAAATTAGTCTTAAAAAATAATGACTAATAATGTTAGACTACTTTGTTTAACCTATTTTTTGTGTCAGAAATAACTTGGCAAGTATAATAGTTCAAGCCATAATTTTAATTCTTATTGCGTAGAAATAATGTCACATGTGATTCCTAATCACCCTGTATATGAATAAACTAAATATTGTAGTTATTTTTTCATTACTAAATAATAATTTACTTTTAAAATTTAATTTAAATTTTTATAAAGCCACATGTTACCTAACAATAAAGAGAAATACAAGGTGTCTAGAAGCTCTACCGATAAATTTTAAGAGGTAAATTTTTATTTTAAAACAGAAAAAAAACTTTATTATATAAATATAAGTATTTTCTAAATGTCTTACTTTTGGTCCTACAGAGTAATAAAATTTCAGAAAAAAAAATCTTGTTATTTTATATTAAGAAATTTAGAAAGCGTTTTCTAGCTATTAAATGACATTTTTTAGGCATCAGAAAAAAAATAATTTCATTGTCATCTGTTAAAGATGTTTCGTAAATAATTTTTATGAATTAGATGCTCGCTACTGCCTTTTCTTTAAAAAATATAGTATTTTGAGTTCTCGTTTACTTTTAAGAAAATTTGATTTTTACCGCCCAGCCGCCATCTTGAAATTTTCATCTGTCAATTTCACTTTAAAATATAGTATTTTTGCATCAATTTCATTTCCCAAAGTTTTACTTTTTTAAGTTAATACGTTCAAAAAATAAAAGGGAGGTGTACATTAAGGAAATGCACTGTGCTATGTCTGTCCGTAAATTTTGGCATTATTTTGAACAGAATGTATTTTTTTTGTAGTTAGGATACTCATATTTTTTACTATAAATAATTTAAATTTTATAATAGACAATAATGCTCTATGGTACAGAAATATAATTAATTTGTTTTATTTCTATTCGCCCTTTATATCTATTTGCTTATTCTTATTAATGCTGTATCACAGACTCCAACATTTATTTTAAATTTAGTTTGTTAATACCAAATATGGTCGGTTTTAATGGAGTAAAGGTAAACAAACAAATATAAAAATAAATATCAACAAAGTAGGAGTAACTTATCGGAGCTCATTTATTCAACATATAAACTTTAATAGGGAGTTCTGATTTACTCTTTGTTTTATTGCTGTTTTTCTGAAAATCTTCCCTAATATATTTTTACTTTACGGACATATTGTTTAAAATGGTTTGAAAAATAAAAGCGCTGAAACAAACAATACACTACAAATATTTGATTTAAATTATCGTTGTAGGGAATATCCATTTATGTGAATTCAAAACAATTTCCGATGCACGTCATACCCCTTGAGTGACGTAAAATGGCGACATAGTTGCCAGATTGTGATAATAATACAAGAATATTAGGTTGTTTTGTTTTTATGATGAAAATGACAGAAAAAATAAGAATATTGTTCCAAAACACCTCGTACAAAAAACACGTGTCTTCGTTTTTATACCTTTTATTAACAATGAAACGTAAGTATCGTTACAACTACTACAAAATGTTTAGTTGTCAATGTCTCGAAGAATACACATTACAAATTCGAAACTATTACTAACTACACCCGGTTGTTATCTACAAACCAGACGCCTAGTTATTTTAATGAATTTTGGTACCTATACAGGAATTGTTTTGGCGCTGATTACGAATCGGAAAAAAATACTCGGACTCCTTTCGTTCTCAAGATATTCATTATCAGACTTGATACCCAAAACTAACCAAAATTCACTATTTTCCCCTTTCTTTTGCACTTAATTCTTGAGTTTTCTGCTAAATTGGTACTGAATATTTGATTTCCACCTCTAAAAGCCTCATTTTTCTATTAATTTTACCCAATTTTTCCTTAAAATTGTAAACCTTCAGTTTTAATCGCAGTAGCCTTGGCGGCGCCAAGGCTACCGCGATCGAAATGATTGAAAGTGAAGCTTTACAATTTTATGGAAAAAACGGGTAAAATAAAGAAAAAATGGGGTTTTAGAGGTGGAAATCAAATATGAGCTTTCAATCAAGAGTTAAGTGCAAAAAGAAGAGGAAAATAGTAAATTTAGGTTAGTTTTGGTTATCAAGTCTGATGATGTATCTCCTGTGAACGAAACGAGTCCAACTAAAAATTCTTTTAGATTTGTAATTAGCGCCCCAAAAAACCTCGTATTCCCAATTTTATTAAAACGGCGAGTCGTCCGGTTTGTAAATAATTACCCTACTCCCATGGTCGTTTTAAAGTAAATTAAAAAAATCTAGAAAATGTTTCTTGGCACAGGATGAAATAAAAGTGTTAGTGAATAACTTAAGTGTTTCTGGAAACCTACAAAAGTGATGAAAAACTTGAATAAACTAAGGTAAATTATTTAAATAAACTATTAAACTAAATTGAATAGCACTAATTTTATAAAATTCTTTAAACTGAACACCTATTTTTAAAGTCCGTAATAATATTAATACACGAACAGACAACAACAAAGCGACAGAACATTTGAGAAGAAAGTCGAACAAAGTAAGGCAACGTCGCAAGATAAGACGCAATTTGACCAACCTGACGATAATCAAATTTGAATTACATGGTTTTTTTCAAAATCGGTCTATATAGGGTCGCGACATTCCGGCCATATTGCTTTGACTTGTTATGACGTAACATCTCCCATTTTTCGGCCATGTTGTTCAGTGCCGGAAATATACAGTTTATTGTATTAGTAGAACAACCGTTTACACAACAGTTTTTATTTATTATTAAGTTGTAAATTCTTTTACTTTAAATAAAAAACAGTTAGAATTACATCTTTCAACGAATATCACTTCCAAAACAATGCAAAATGAAATGCGCAAATTCTAGACCACTGGATTGATCATCAGCTTTGATTTTACCCAGTCTTGCTAACTTTTCTCCGTGGAGTGCCCTTCCTTGCGTCCCCGACCTCGAACCGCCTAAAAGTCAAGGAGTTGTCGCAACCCTTATAAATATAAACTAACCTTGGTTTTTTTGTGTTAATCGTTAAATAACGACGTTAATGTGTGTTCCGTTCACCAATTAAAAAGCGATAATTTTAGTTATTTTTGCCGAAATTTTTATTCTGTTAAGTTTATGTAATGGAACGTCAGGTTCAACTGATTGATGACGTGCATCGGAAATTCTCTATATTTTTATTGCAGTAAATTATTATTAAAATATTATCCCTCCCGGTTGCTAAAATAAGACAACACTACAAAAACTTCATATTTTTTGTTTTAATTTACGGGCCAAAAACTTCAACTAATCTAACATAACCTTTATACAACAAAGATTAAAATCAGATGTAAAACTCCAATTTAACGCTTTAATGCGTGGCTTTAATCAAACACTTTGTGAAGTTATATCCATTATGAAAGAGCAGAATAAGCCATACACAATGAGCAAAAATAATTTAATATTAATCTGAAATAATACCTTAATCTTCTTTGACCTTTGTTTATCTTGCGGCAGGATTAAGGGGAATTGTCTAATGAAATTAGCATAATAAACCTGTAAAATCGTTCACTGCTGGTTTATTTTAATGTATTTGTTACTACAGTTTGTAATTAGTTTTATTTAAATTTCAAAATTGTGTAAATGTATTTATTTGTTAAAGATTAATTATAAATTTAAATTAAATTTTAAAAAATATATATTTAGGTACCGGGAGTCAACTTATAAATTTACACCCCCTTACCGTTTTTATTTTTTATCGTACAAAATAATTTCTTATATTAATTTGTTATGTTAATTCTGTAGTTTCTGAATTAATAATTAGATTTTTAATATCTCTTAAATATACAGGTTAGGATAAAAAGTATGATTTTTTTAAATGGAAATGGTATATTATATCACTAATAAAAGATATTTTAAAGAGCTTTAAATACTACATTTATTATATCTATCTTCATTAATTGCGAAAATACTGTCATCCAAACTTAACGAATAAGTGTAAATTTTAATTATGTACGTAGGTATGGCAATAATTGCCAAATAATTTTAATTATGGCCATATTTCCAAACAAAGAAAGACCCATAAAGTAAAGTATTTTTGTAATGCTCTTTAAATTATCTTTTAAATGGTGATTTAAAATACAAGGTGTTTCATTTAAAAAATCATAATTTTTGTCGTACCCTGTATGTCTTAAGAGAAAAAGAATTTTCATGAAAGATACCGATACTACAGAATCATCTTAACAAAATGGTGTTTTATTCTTTTAAACGTTAAGAAATAAAAAGGTTAGGTTGATGTAGATTTATTAAGTTTCTAATGGGAATTAAAAATAATTCTCTAGATTTAAATGGCCATATTTCAAAAACTAATTGAGATAGGTATCTAGGTATTTTTTCAAGGTTTTTAAAATATTTTTATTGGTAAAATGATATATGGGGTGTTCCATTTTAAAAAATCATACGAAACTGATGTTTTTAATTATTTTGTACGACAAAAAATTAAACAGTTAAGGGGGTGTAAATTTATAACTTGACACCCAATACATAAGCACAGAAAAAAAACACCCTATGCAGTGTTTCAATTATCTAATAATTCTGTCTTCTTGAACACCGTTTATAAAAGTACTAGATTGAACACGTCGAATTTTGACGGGTTAATATAGTTATACAGGGTATTTCTGAACAAATGCGAAACATTTTAGGAGGTGATTTTCCACCAAAAAATAAAAAAATCTTTATAAGAACATATGTTCTAAACATTTTTTTTTTTGAACTACGGGGTGTTAATTTTTTTTTAAGATATTTTTTTAAATAAATTTTATACCTATTCTGATATTTTAAAAAATTCTGGAGACGCACTCTTTGCACCAGAAGACATTTTTTGGCATACAGGAAAAAAAATTACTAGTGACGTCCATGAGGGATTTAGGGTAAATATTTTACGAGAAAAAAATGGCCACTGTATTTTTACAAAATAAAAATCTTTTTGTAAATGCTGATTTAGATTAGAAGAAATTTCATTTCTTGACTTTTTTGTTTGATAAACGGTTTTCGCGTAAATAAATAGAAACCAACACTCTGTAGTTCAAAAATTCAAACGTTTAGGACATGTGTTCATATAAAGTTTTTTTCTTATTTTTTTGGTGGAAAATCACCTTGTAAAATGTATCGCATTTATTTAGGAACAACCTGTTTACAGGATATTTTCTAATTGCGGTAAAAATTTAAGAGCGTATTCCTAAGCCCTTTTTATAAAAATAAGTTTATATAAACATGGGTCACTAAATTTTTCGTTCTTAAGATACAGGGTGTTAACCTTTAAAAAGATAAAAATTTCTAAAATACTTTTTATAAACATTATTTAATTAAGTTTTTGTTGTATTTGTTACATTATTATTAATAGAAAGCCATAAAACTTAATTTTAAAAAATGTCCCAATGTTTCTTGTATGGTTCAGTAATATGCAGTTTAGCGGATTTTCTTTGTTTTTCTGGAAAACTAAGCAAGCTACAAAAAAAACAAAAATATTGTATTTTTACGTGTTTTATCGAAAGAAAATACAAAAGATGCAAAAAGGCCAGTGGCGTACATTTTGTTGTCAATAATATTAGATGAGATGCGTCACTCGCAGCCACTAGTCTCAATAATTAAAATTAATTTAAAGCTAAATTAACGTCCTATTTTAACAAATACAATCACCAAATTTTATTAAAATCGGATAAGGGATATTTAAGATATTATTAAAACCCCGATTTTTATTTTAAATTTAACACCCTGTATCTTATAAACAAAGCATTTCCGAACCTATGTTTATATAAACCTTTTTCCATAAAATTGGCTTATGAATACGCTCTTAAATTTATTGTGCCGCAGTTGGAAAACCCCCTGCATACATTAGATTTAAAAAAAAACGCAACAATATAAAAACGAAACAAAACGCATCAAGTCACCGGGACCAGCGGTACATTAAGTATGCAATTTAAAACAATCTAACTTAAATACAACTCCTGAAAGCCAATCCTAAACTCTTATTTTTTAAAAATTGAAGTATTTAAACAATTGTATTTATAATGAACTTAAGTTTCTAAAAGGTTACTCAGTCAAACGTCTAGGTTTTATTCCGAGTTGTATAATAACATCCGAAGCTGTGGTTTAGTTGAACTTAACTGATATTTAAACCTGCCCATTAAAATTATGTTACTGAGAAGTATATGCCAAAAGTTACAGCAATATATTCTATATTGACAGGTCCAAGTACCAGTAGGGTTTAACTGAACCATAACTTAAGCTGCAATTGTAAATCTGGTTTTAAGATTTTATGGTTTTAATAGATAGCGTTATCCTACTTTTGTCCGGGAAGTACCAAAGCCGGGAAAACAAGAATTTTAGGTAAGCTGATATTTTGATATGTTGTTCTCCGTCCCCTTTCGGGTAGATCTTCAGCTGTTTGGCTGGCGGCGGCGGTTGCGTTAGCGCCTAGCTGTGACCTTGAAATTTAGAGCTGTCACCTTGATATTAAGAGCTGTTACTGATATGAGAAAAATGCAGACCGTGGTAATATATTATTGTTTTAAGTTTCATCAATATATACCTAACGGTTCAGAAGTTAGAAGGGGGACGACTGTATAATTAGCAATGATAAAAGTGTCTGGCAAAAATATATGTTTGGTAAACCTATCTGAAGACAAGAAATTAAAAAAGAGTTTTTTAAAATGTTTTTAAAACCTTGAATTATTACCTGTACAGGTAGAATGCGAACTAATAAACGCAACCACTACCGCCAGCCAGACAGCCCAGGGTCTATCCAGAAGAGAGAGAAGAACAACATATTAGAAATTAGCTGACATAAAATTCTTTTTCGAAAACATTGCTACCTCCTATACTATCATACTGTAGAAGTTACGACTTTTAAATAGATTCGTACACCCAGTATAAACACAGAGGTTTGATCACGGTTTGTTCAAAATATCAGAGAGAAAATGACGGGTTCAAGACCTGAGCGTACCAAGATAGAAGCCCGTTTCTTTAGCACGGGTCCTATTACACTTAGGATAGAATCACACTAGGCGCAAGGTTCGGTACGCTCAGGTCTTGGACCGCTGATAATTTGAACAAACCGTGATCGAACCTATTCGTTTACACCGGGTGTACCAATCTATTTAAAAAGTCAACTTCTACAGTATGAGATGTATGAAAATAAGATTTATTATAGATTAATGATATCGAGTTTATTTTTAACTGTACTGTAGTTGTACCCAAACTAAATTGACCATTGCTCATTGTGTGTAAATAGCATACACAATTTTTGATCGTGACCAAAAGCTGAGCGAACCATGACTTGAGCGCCTGCTGCATATAGCATGTTAAATATTTGACCGGTCGGTGAGCGTACCGAGACCTGTCCGCCTGGTGTGCTTTGATCTTTAACAGGGATAATATTATGACTGAAGATATTAGGTTGTCGAGTAACGTACGTTCATTGTCAAGATAGTGGATGGTGCAAAATCATAATTTCAATTAACTCCGCAGTAACGGGGTTTTTAAATAACGGGTCGCGATATGAATGTCACCTGTCATTTATAGTAACGTCCACTTTTAAATTTCATGCAAATTTACAACAGTTTTATTTTCAGATTAAGGAATGGCACCTGCAGGATCGTGTATTTATAAAAAGATGTTGAGCAGACGATGGTTCAGAAATGGCGTAAATAACGGTGCTCCAGTGGGGCCCGTTGCGCGATGAATCTTCAGAAACTTTTGAGATGCCCATGGACCATTACCTAACGGTGTACTTTAGTGTGGGTCAGCGCGTGGAATCGGCGCTTTTCAGGCCCAACACCCCGGTTGATCAAATAAAGGGTAAGTTGCATTTTTGTCTATAATTGATTTTGGAGCTATCCGGAAAAAACAAAAAATTAAAAGGTTTTATCTTTTCTTTCTTCTAGAGTCGGATTTTAAAATAAGTTGCATTTTTACAATGACACTTTTGCTGCTCTATCCAATGGTAGTGTTTTATTTAAAATGCAACGTTTTTTTTCGTGGGGCAATCATCAAGTCTATTTTGTTCTAAGTGCGGTCCTGATATTGTAATACCAAAATTTAAAAGTCGATTTTATTAAAAATTTAAAGATGTAACACACATTAAGGTTTAATCTTAATACGGAGATATATTTTTGAATTTTGACGAAAATAATTAATTCTACATTTTAGGTTAAATTACTTTAATAAACCAACCAGAAGTTAACGAAAACACTCTAGCATCTCTAACTTATATTTTTAAATACGGTCCTAATATTTTGGTATGGAAATATCAAAGCCAATTTTATTTAAAAGTAACGATATGGTTCAACTGTAATACAGCCAATATTTCTCGAAATACAAAGGATTTTTCGAACCTACAGGGTTTTTTAAAGAAACAATAACAGTTTTAAGGTCATAACATAAACGTTCAAGTGTTTAATAATTAAAATACCGAGTTCAATTTTGTATACAAACAGAAATTGACCTAATAATGGGGATCAGAAGAGATTAGAAAGACATATTTATAATAATTAGGTAGAATTAGTGAAGTTAAGTAAGAAAATAAAGTTTTAGTTAAGCCGGTACGTACTTCTCCTGGTTCGGAGGATGCGTGTACTAAATTAGGCTAGTTTAGTTAAAAATGCCAAAATAGTTTTATGGTCCACCGGCTAAAATGGTCAGAAGAAATAGTTCCATATGGTATAAATAATAAAAGATACGTCACAATATCGCACACAAAATGTTTAATTATTTTTCTAAATGGTTCATGGTTTTGATAACACACAAAAACATATACAGACATGGTTCAGACAAATTGTCATAATGCAGAGCAAGCCAGTTTTAAATAAGACATATTTTGTTTGTCACGTTAGGTGTTTTTATATGGGTAAAATAATTAGGCTACTTTTTCTCTAAAAAATAATCTCACCGTTATAGCTACATTTTATTAAAAGTACCTACGAAGAAAAAATAAAATTTAAAAATGCTTTTAACAATTAAACTAAAATCCTATTAAATTAATTATTGCTAAGAAAAACCATCTTTAGCACGTTTTATAATCATTATTTTGGGAAAAAACGAATTCGTGCAAATCTATTTAAATTTAAAAAAACTATAATTTTAAATCTAACCTACACTAATTAGTTATTAGGAGAAAGGTTTTTTGTATTTTTTTTTCTTATTAAAATAAACGTTAACATTATTTACAGTAAATATAATGTATATAATATTTAACATATAGTTAGGTTTTTGAATATTTGTGAGTGTAATACTTTCAAATTTTTTAAGGGCTAGAAACAAATTTATCTAATTTCTAATAGCAGTGTGGGTCCAACGTTTTTAGGGAGGGGGCAAATGTGAATACCCTGGACAGGGGGTATGTAACTTAATAATTTTAATATTTATTTCATTATTTCGGTATTGGAAAAACACACAAAATTTTAAAAAAAATTTCAAGAAAATTAAATTTTATGTCAAAATTTAAAGTTAAACAATTATAGTAAAAAAATATTTTTGTCAATTTTTACATTATGCATAGCAGTTTTTAAATAATTTGCTTAAGCCTGCAAATTTTTAAAAAATATTTAAAATGAATTTATTTTTTTGAGATTTTGCTCCCACTTGCCCATTATTTACGTTGTAACGCGCAATGTAAAAATTGAGTTTTACGTTCAAATTTTGACGTACAATTTAATTCCCTACAACATTTACTTATACAATTTTGTTCTATTTAAAAAAATAAAAGTAGTGAAATTCTGGACATTTTTCATATTATTAGTTATAACTTGCCCTGTATAATAGCAATTAAAGTAAAATTTTGTATTTATTAGTTTTGGACCATACGACTTTTCACAAAATTTCGTTTTAAAATTCAGAAATTTTTGGTCCATTTGTCCTCTTGTAACACCTATCCTGGGACACACTGTATAAATAAAAGTAAAGTTTAGCAGTAAATTTGTTTGTAAACCTTAAAAAAAACAGGAAAAAAATACATTTTATTTTTATAGGTTTTCCACACACGCCTTAGAAGTTTATATTTTTCTAAAAATTGGTAATTTTAAAGCAGCGAGTATAAATCCAAAATAAATTTAATTGGCACTCAATGTATTTACATTTGAAAGTGCGAAATTTTTGCTTTATAGGTATATCCAGCGTCAGTCAACAGCATAATGAAAAGCGGCTTTTGCGTATTTTCCCGAGTACGTCATTAAGTGTGTTCATGTCCGTCTAGTTAAATTAGCTGCCCATTCATCATAGCAGCCTTTGAATTTATGCGACAGAAATTCAGTATTTGATTGACGAGGTTAACTTGAAACTGAAGTAGTAGAAGGGAAAGGGAAGAAATTCTTTGTAAAAGTTTATTTTACTATTGGAAAAAAGTAATGTTAAATCATAGAAATATAATTATTATTACTTTATATTAAAATATACAGGGTTTCCCAAAATAGCAATTTTACGGATTGTTATGGAACACATAAAAATAATATAAGTTTTTTTGCGCTATCTTCCCGCCCTATAGAGATATATGCTTTAAAAATTAGCTTTTCTTTTATTTGAAATAATAAAAGGTATAATTAGAATCCCCTTAATATATTTAATATTGGTTTTAAATCGTAAAACTATTACTTTAAAAATAATAAAAAAACTAAAAACATATTTTAAAAATACCTATTTAAATAACATAAAAATAATTAAAATGTCTAAGAATTTTGTTTGTTTGATATTTATATTTTCTAGGAAAAATTGGATTCAAACTTGAAATAAGTAGTTTAGTTAAATATTTTTTAAATTATATATATACTAAAAATGTGTCTTAAAAATAGAAGCCTTATCACCTTGTGCTATACAAAGAAATTTAAAATTTCAAAAATGCAATTTTGTGAATTAAAAAAAATGTATATTAATTTTAAAGTACTACCTAATTAAAAATTATTAATTTTAAGTTTTTCTTGAATCATTTTTTTAATGGTGCTTTAATAGATTTACTTTTTCTGTTGCAGTTAAATTTAATTAACTTAAATTGTTTTCGTAATTTTAAATTTAAAAAAAACAAGTTTTAGAAGAAAACAAATAAACATTGTTTTAATCTACACTTAATTTTTACCAGTAATTATAAGTGATACTAAAACACTTAATTTGACATTTGACATATTTGATAAATTTTTCATGCTACTTAATTTAGTAATTTCCTAAACATAACTTTTTAAATATTTATTAACCGAAGTAGTAAAGAGTGATCCAATTAGTGATTTAGAAATAAATTAAACAAGAACGTTGCGACCAGGCCAAAATATTTTTATTTTATTTGCAAGCCCAATTATGTAATAACAAGTATAATTTAAAAATAATATTGGCCAATTGTTCTCCACGACTTTGTTGACAATAGCAAATTGGATGAGTCCAATTTAGCATGACGTTTTTACACATTTGGACCGGTATCTCAAAAATTACATTTCTAATGTTGGTTTTCAAATCCTCTATAGTTGTTGGATTGTTAGCATAAACCTTTGATTTCCCGTAGGCCCCATAGGAAGAAGTCGCACGGGCATACCACCAACGAAACCATTGCGTTATTATTGCCAGGGCAATGTGGTGATAATGTGATATCACGATATGGTCCAGTGAATTATCCCGCACGATCTTGTGATTTGACGTCATGAGACTTCTTCTTATGAGGCTACGTAAAATCGGAAGGTTTGTGCTAACAATACAAGAACTATCAAGGATTTGATCATTAACTTAAGGTAGGTATCAACGATTAACGTTGTTCTTGAAATGTTTGTGTCAAAATTTTTGTAAAAACCGAGAGCGTTTTTACAAAAAAACCGGTTGTCTGCAAAGTCGGTTTACTGAAGATAGTTAAACGTGACAACGTCGAAAGAATCATTACCTTTATCGTCGCTATAAACAATTGACACCACATTCACTTTTCACTACACGCTTACTTAAGTAGGAGAGAAACAAATGTCTAACGCTGCCAAAAACGGAAATGGTGCCTTTTTGTCGCTCGTTCCGCGCTGTCGCTTGCACTTCAAGCCTATGGAACGCGCGAGGTCACACCGCATGAGTCATGTTTTTGGTGCGTGCAGCCGGGTCCATCAAATTTCGTCAATAACCTGAAATTTTTGACTCACGGCATAAAAATTACGTAAAACTTGCATCGTCGATTTCTCGTTTAGAAACGGTTTTCGTGATATACCAGCACAAATGTGTGTGAAAACGTCATGCTAAATTGAATTAATCGCATTCGCTTGGTAACAAAGTCGTGGAGGACGTTTAGCAAACATAATTTTAATCAATTGGTCTTCCTAATAAAATAAAAATATTTTTATTCAGTAGCACCGTTTGTGTTTTAATTTAATTTTAAAATGCTAAAGCACTAATTGGATCACCCTTTATTTTTGGAATTTCATACCTGCCTGTATATCATATGGCGATTCCAATTATATATTTTTTTTATTTTAGATATTGCAAAACTTTCCTTAATTTTTTTTATATTAAAAAAAAGAAATCTTACAGCTAGTTTGATATGCAGTCTAAACCTAACACAGCAGTGTCAATTACTTTTCTGCTTTAACACGGTTTTAATAAATACATTTTTATGTTAATTTGGTATGGGCTTCCTCTAATCTAACGTTTTTTTTTATTTCACGACAATAAAAGTAATTTTTTTAGTACCTAAGTTTTCTTTAGTGCCATTTAAAACAGAAAGAACTAATAATTTTAAATGACCCCACTAAAAAGTCTAAGGAACTAAACATTGACCAACTATGACAAGTTGCTCACTTTAATAAACTCTAATGGCCTTTTAACTAAACTCTGTTCTTGGCTCGGTAGTTATCTATCTGATCGACGTATATCAGGTATTGTGGATGTCCACTCTTCAAGCTTTCACCAAGTAAATGCTGGAGTACCTCAGTGCTTAGTACTGGCACCAACATTGTTTATTCTTACATCAACGACCTTCTCTGGTCCACAACTAATTCCATTTATAGTTTTGCCGATAATAGTACCCTTTACTCCAGTTTTCAGCTTTTTTAATTAATCTCTTAACCTAATTTAAAATGCAAACACAGATCGGGGCAAATATCTATTTTACAGAACCTTAATTTACTATTTGATTGGGGCTCCAAAAATCTCGTCCATTTTAATGCATCTAAAACACAATCATGTTCTTTGTCGCGAAAAGTGTCATCAATTACCCATCCCTAACTTACGAGCGGTCGCAAAGACACCTTTAATATTGTGGGCATTACCTTAAATGGCATGCACACATTGTTTCTATATCCAGTATTCCATCCCTTTTGCGCCAACAAGTATTTGAAAGAAAGAAATGTAACCTTTCACATGCAGGCGCGGCTTTACGCGTTTGGTTACATTAGTTTTAATGCACATTTTTTTGTCAAGCGTAGGGTGTTCGCACATCGCATGTCTTATGTGTAACGGGACTAAGAAAATAATATTTAAATATTAATAGATAAATAATCAATAAATAAATCAAATCCTTCAATATAATGTTACCTATAATAATATATAAAATAGTTTTGTATGTTAAAAAACAAAACTTTTAAATGTGTACTGGTAAAAATATAAATGGTACAAAGTTTCATTTTTACAAATACGTTTTATTTTAATAACAAAAATAAAATCCTTTTTTTGATGTATCAATTTACGCGAATCAAATGAAGGCGCAATCAATAGGTTTAAATTAAATGAAAATACAGAAAATAAATGAGTACGTACATACAAATGTATGTACATATATTGAACGAAAATATGAAGCCCTATCGTTTTTTTATCAATTCTGTGTTGGATAACTTTTTGATTAATCTTTTAAAATAAAAATGCTTTATTATTCTTGTGTTAAAATTATTTACACGTAGTAATTTTGGCATAACTCTTAAGTACACATATGTATGTACAGGGTAAGCCAAATTAAACTTGCACACTTTTTAAGTAATAATAACTTTTAATCTATTGCGCCTATCTTTTATTTTTACAGGGCTAATAGGTAGATATGTTTTTTCTAGGTTTAGTAATTTTGGTCGAATAGATTTAGTCAGGACCGGACTTACGGGACTTTTTCCGAAATGATGCATTAAATCTCGTTGCAAAAGATATCGGATTTAGCTATAATTAAGCTAATACGTTTATCTTGTAAACAAACAATTATAAATAATTCAGTAAAAGCATCAATAATTTAAGAATACAGGAATTATGATTATTCTTGATGAATGATGCGCCCCAAGAAGCATGCAATTCCCTCGATTTTAACGGAATTTTTGTGTTTTGTGCTTTGAAAATCAAAAATGTTAGGTTACTATGGTTTCTAAGTTGGATGCTGACACAACTTAACAGTAATTTGATTAAAAATAAACGTATAAGCCTAATTGTAAATAAATTCGATTTATTTTGCAACGAAGTTAGACGCATCATTTTGGAAAAAGTCGCGTAATTCCGATCCTGATTAAATCTATTCGACCAGAATTGACAAACCCAGAGAAAACTTATCTACCCATTAACCTTGTAAAAATAAAGAAGATAGGCACAACGAATAAAACGTTATCATTAGTTAAAAAGTGTGCAAGTTTAATTTGGCCCACACTGTATTTCTTAAAACTGTTTACGCAGTTATAGACATATTTATTTGCTTTTTTAATAAAACATTTTTTAAATTTTTCCTTGCCAAATAAAACTTAGTCAATGGCATTATTTAGATATTGTTGACCTAATGTTTGTATCTTAGAAATAATCGCAGGCTAGACCTTAGAATATAGGGCCGGATAACCCATGCACTGAAGCCGTTCCGCTTATTGTGCGCAGGCTAACCAGAATCAATTACAAAAAAAAAACAAGAAAAGCCTTTCGTATACTAAAAATAAACTTCTTTAACATATAAACATAAACAGAAACATTTTTTCTTTATGAACCGTTAGCTAACGGTAGAAAAACAAAAACAATTTTTCTTAGTATATTAGCATTTAGCATTAGCCTAAGCATTAGTAGCATATAAAGTTCATAACATATTAGTATTATTTATGGTTGGGGAGCCCAAAAGGGGATTTTGGGATTCATTACAGCGCAGTAGATTAATATACCGGAGGATACCTTGTACCCGGTTAAAGTATCTCCACAAAATATGAGCCCCGTATACAAAGCCGATCGTAAACAAAAAAATATATCCATTAGAAATAATTTTTGAGCACGTCAGATTAAGATAGGGTAAGTTAAATACATTCTAAAAAGTGTATATTTCGTTAATCTGACAATTTGAGAGTAACGTAAAGAAGCCGAAGGGCTAGAAGGTTATAAAAAAACGTCATGTTGGCATTCCCTAGCGTGGCTATTTTTTTATTTATTATTTATTATTTAGGGATAACGAAAAATATATAATCCTATGCGATCCGAACAATTTTCACAAGTCGAAATAATAAGTATTTTTTTACATATTTGAAAATATATAGCTGCTTCTCCCACCAATGAGAAGGTATACATTATATACCTTTTTTTTCTTTCATCATCTAAGCTTTGCATTCCAATGGGTCTTTATGACTTTAGATATTTAATATACATTTCTTGTATGTTTACGACATACTTATGCCTTGGTACAGGGTATTCCATTTAAGAAAAAAATGGCACCCTAATATTTAAAGAATTCAAAATAGCTTTAATTTTGTTATTTACGTTACTGTTTATAAAGGCGCGAAAATAAATGATTTTAAATAATATTGTGACAACGTATTTTTCTTTAGCCAAATACGTCGCCTGGGGTGCGTAACTCGGATGGGGTATTGGGCACTTTAAACTCACTTTAAAAAATAAATAAAAAAATATTATATTTTGCACTAAATAAAATTACAATTTTACCAGTATAATACTATCAACATCTCCCTTTCTTCCCTTAAACTATTCGAACAATGGGAACACCCAGTATTTTTTAGAAGTCAGGATTCTACTACTCCCGTCTTAAAATTTTGTTCTCTTTAAATATCAAATTTTTCAGTGTTTGTTTTGCGTTTCTAGGCGACTCAGCTTGTTTAATGTTTTTGTTTTATTATTATAAGAGTAACCTAGAAAATTGTTTGATTTATACTTTTTAAACCTTGACACCTCACGTATTGTTTTATGTACCAAAATTCCCAATGTTAAGTAACCCAATTAAAATTTAAATTTCCCAAAAATGTATATTTTTAAAATTCCCAAAATGTATACTTTTTTATACTAGGTGTTCACAATATTACATTTAATGACGTCCCTTATGATTTAAAGTCGTTCTCAACAGAAGTTTATCTATTTTATTTAAAAAATTTAGTTATTTTGTTATGGATGTTATATACTGTTACATCAGCTTTTTCCATGATTCCCTCTTAATGTAATAACAAAAATCGGCATAAGAACACTTTCGACATATTAACTGTCAATCGCATGTGAAAAATCTTTTTCTACTGATCTTGATGGATTTCCAATGCTTATAACTACGCGAAACAAAAGTTGAAATTAATGCGTTTGTGCGCTTTGCCACCAGTCATTTTCCTTTGTCACGGGGCGTACCTATCCACACGAGCGTGCTCCAAACAAACTATCGGGCAGTATCACGAGAATTTATTACTGCTTAACTTGGGTTATATACCAGGGTTTGCAGATATACATACATATATGACGATACATATCGCGATATTTATGCCTAATAAATATCTAAAGTTCTAATATACATGTTGAGCTAATGATATTGGCCAGTAAAGCAACAACAAAGATGAACCGATGCATGCGTGTGTTGAGCGATAGAGATTTCGGAGCAAAAATCGTATAAGTCTTATTGCACCAAAATAGTTCTGTTAATAATAATTGAGTAAGGTACAATTGTCTGCTAATACAAAATGCAGTACTAATACTTTAGGTTCCCGCGCAGAAATGCAGAAATGGATTTGGGGGAGGGGCAAAAAGTGACAACAACTTTAATCGTTAAATTTTATTAACCTAAAAGGATTAAAGGGCAAAAAATCACCTAGAAACCGCAGGCAAATCTACCAGAATAAACATCGTACTTTCATTCGCGTACCCGCGCATAAATAATCAAAGAACAAAAACAAAGGTCCTCGTCATCTACAAACCGCACGCAAGTATGCTTCTATTCTCGAGTCCGCGAATAAAAATATTAAAGAGTAAACAAAAAGGTCCTCACCTTTAAACAACATACCTAATACAAAGTTTATAATTTCTTTCTTTGGGGGAAGGAAGGGAGGAGCATCTATAAAAAAGTCATTAATATAAGGTTATTTAGTTGCCCAAATATCATTGGTACTATCGCAACAGTTTCAAAATTATAAATAAAATAAGTTTTTTTACACCAATTTTAAAACCAGCTTTTTTATATGAAGTAGGTACTAACATTATTTTGGCTCACTTTATCACTCCTAGCATTTTTGACCTTACCTTTCCGGACACCTTGAATAAACATAAAATGAAGAAACCCTGTATATTAAAAAATTTAAATAACATAATAAAGTTTTTTTATTTTGGGAAGTTATAGAAAATAAAACAACCCATTTTATAATTTTTAATGCCTTAAATTTTAACGCTGTTTTAAAAAGTAAGTCAAAAATAAATGTGTTTCCTTATTTGATGTTCCAAAAGCTTTACTTTCCGTATTTCCAGAAGCAAACTAAGGCACTTAACTTCTTTTCTAAATTCCACGACGAGAAAATATAATTCAAAAAGGTGAAATGCTTGTCAGGTATAATCTATTATGCAATATCTACAGAGTTTAAGCTGGATAATGGTATCTGTTTATACTGCTTTTATAAAATAAATTTTTAAATTATAATTTTTAAAATATATTTTGCATATGCTTACTCTTTATAAAAGGCTATAGAAAAAATCTCCTTACTAGTAACACATAGCAACTGAAAGCACTTAAAATGAATAAACAATACAGTGTGTCCCTGATCTGTGTTACAAGAAGATGAATTAAATATTTTGGAGTTTTTAAACGCCCTTTTGGGAAAACTGGTTGCATGGTCCAAAACTAATAAATACAAAATTTTACTTCGATTGATAATATACAGGGCGAGTTATAACTAAAAATATAAAAAATAACCAAGAGTAAAGTACCTTTATTTTAAAAAATAAAACAAAATTGTATAAGTAAAAGTTGTAGAAAATTAAATTTTATGTTAAAATTTAAAGTTAAAGGATTAACATTAAAAAAATGTCAATTTGTAACAATATGCGTTAAAAGTTTTAAAAATACTTGGATTAAGGCAGTGAATTTTAAAAATATATTTACAAATAATAAATTTTCTTTTAAATTTTGCTTTTCTTTGCCCATTATTTAAGTTTTAATGCGCAATGAAAAAATTTAAAATTACATTTTTTTTTACTCTTAAGCTTTAACTTTAAATTTTGTCATAAAATTTAATTTCCTACAGCATTTACTTAAACAATTATCGCAACACAACAATCGTCCTGTATAATACCAAATAAAGTAAAATTTTGTATTTATTAGTTTTGAACCATGCGACCAGTTTTCCCAAAATCTTGTTTTAAAATTTAAAAATTTTTGGTCCATTTTCCCTCTTGTAACACCTATACTGGGACACACTGTATAAGGTTAAACTATCTATTGTAACTAAATATGTGTATGTTTAAATGTGGTGATTCTTCATGAGTGATACTAAAAGAATTTTGGACTTCAATTGTCTTTATTTTAACTATTTATACAACATTTTAAGCAGTCTTTTCCCTGTTTGTTTTTAAGTATATTCTAATAATTACATTACATTAGTTTACACTTAAAAACGGACGAAGATAGGACTGCCGGAAACGTTGTGTGAATAGTTAAAATAAAGACAATGGAAGTTCAAAATTTCTTTATAAACTTTATAAATTTATTTATCTTGATTTTTTATTAAAGGAAATAAACTTTATTTTAAAAAGCTTTATTGTATCAAATTATTTTTGATCCAAACTTTCAAAATATTATTAGCTCAAAATTTTTTTTATCGGGTTATGCGTAATTAAATAGGAGAATTTAGGGGCCCATTTTACAGCTTTAAACATTACAAAAAGTTTATATATACATAAATCTTAAAATATAATATTTTTAAACCACATGTTGGTAAACTTATTAAAAGAATCGGTTGTGGGTAGCTGCGAAGTTTCCGAATTTCGAACGAAACATTCGAAATCGACCAATTAGAAGACGTTCCTAAGTTACATCTGGTCGGTTGAATCAAATTCATTATAACGATGTACACGTACTCATAGAAAAAGAGTACATCGTAACAATTGAATCCGATTGGACGGATCGCATATTCGTCATAGAATTTATCAGATGCACAATTTGACAAAGACATGGAAATGCGATCACAAAGAGAGCAAACAAAAATAGATAAACGTCTAACCTTAGTTTTGTGGCATTTTTTAAATTAATTTTATTTATTTAAAAAAAGGTAAAATAATAACGCAAGACACTAAATAAACACCAATAAAATATTTAAGTAAATATTTAAAGTTATTTAATTTCGTTTCAACCAGAATTAAGCGTCGTTTTTAAAAACTTTTCCAAAATCGGGCATATCATACAAATAGAACTCATAATCGCATTGAACTCAATTTAAATCGCTTAAAAAACAGGTTTAACTTATTGTGTTCAATCAAATTCTTTACTTAATCAAAATATTTCGATTGATTGAATCGAATTCGGTATAACGATGTACACATACTCATAGAATAAATAAATTAAAACAAAATATTTTCCTAATAATCCTTTTAAAAATAAGTCCCTAAATTTGCTAGCATTTAAAGGCATTTTTCAAAATATTCAAATCGAAATTTAAATCCAAAAGGTTAGGTAATGAAATAGGCAGACTAAATATGGCGTCAGATTAAAGGTTCTGGTTACCACCCTGTTAAAAAAATGCTGAATCAGCTAAATAATATAACACATTGGCAATGTGGAGAAGAGACACACTAACGTAAAAACCGGCATGTTGACATTTTGTATTGGATGAGTCATCGAACATTCTTTGTTGTTGCTTTACTGGCCGATATTCCTTTAGCTATTGCTTATACATGCATAATTGTTTTAGTAGATTTTTGCCAAAGTTAGGTTTATTATCTTTAAAAATATACGATGCGCATTAAAAAAAAACAATAAAAGATAAACTTGTTTTATCAACCAGTAGGTTGAAAACCCAGCCACTGAGCATTCTTGTTTTCATTAAAAAAGAGCTTTTCGCCTTATTAACAATTCTTTGCTTACGGAGAGGTTTCCTTCTTTTGCCTATCGTCGGGCTGTAGGGGATCTATCGCTTTTTTATAGGTAGTCCCACGGCTTCTGCTCCGAGGAATTGTTCCTTCACTTGCAGCTTCCAACAGAGAAACTCATGGTGCCGAACGTATGCATTCCTATACGTTCCAACTAGAGGCCCGGAACTTCTAACTTTGTTCGTTCTTTTATTCCTAGGGTTTCTAGATTGTTAAACCTCCTGCCATCATAGGTCTTTCCTTCTTCTTTAAATCTTTAAGTTTTTAAATCCTGTGTTAACAAACTTCCTCTTACCTTGCTGAAGACACCTCCGATGCATTAATATATAGGCTTTTAGCGTTCTTGGGTTGTCCAAAGTATAAAAAAAAAATGAAGAGGGCCACAAAAATCTTTTAGTATCATCTTTAGTAGAAGTAGCATAGTTTAAAGAATATACATAAATAATATATATAGATCACACGGGAAAAACGATGAATGTCAAAAAATGTGAAATTTTAGGAGAGTGTTTTTAACATGAAATATTGAACTGTACCAAAGTTATTACATGTACTCATTAGGAACAACATGTAGTGATTTAATATGTTGTCACTCTATTGTAAACATATTTTGGTAATAAGAGGTACCTTAAGAAAGCAATTGGTTAAAATACAACATGGGTACCTATTATGTATGGACAATGAAAGTTAAAATATTTTATTAAAATTAAAACAAAATTGTATAATTCTTGAGGCACGAAAAAGTAACTGCATAATTAGTATATCCTATCAATATTCCTGTTTATTTCAGTACTGAAATATGCATCAACTCAAGAGATATAACCAACTGCAAAAATATGATTTTGATTCACAAAAATAGACTTTCATCGTTTTTCCCATGTGGTCTTTATATTTCTTACGTAGACTTCGCAAGTAGCAACATTGCGCAAAATTGCAAGGGTCCATCTCTCATAATAACCAAGATACCCTGCAATTACAACGAAATCCGCATTCCTTGTCCATACGCGCGTTTCTTGAATTATTTACTGGTTTAAAAAAATAAACAGTAGCTTTTATCGTAGAAATAACAGTAAATTTTTAGCCAAAAAATTTAAAAATTAATAGGATTAATATTTTAAACTTTAAACTTATCCACTAGAAATGCCTTGTATTCTTATTTTGATTTAGATAAATTATTAGAATTTGTTTTGTTACTGTAATTTTAATTAAACTCTTACTGTTCAGCCAACACTTAACTAATTTTATAAAGTTTTTCGTAGTGGATATAAATCTGAAAAGGGTGAAAATAATCCATTATGCAGTATTTGCGGAGTCTCCTGGAAAATACATACATCTAAATAATAAATGAAGGCTCGCCTTATACCACACATGTTTTAAATTTTTAAAGGTAGTATTACAGAAACGTGTTTTTCTTCATAAAGTCGTTTTATTAAAGCAGTGTATTTTTAAATTAGTGTACATACAGTATTTTTACGTAGGTTGGGGTCATATAAGAAACTTTTTAATATTAACTTAATTTAAAAAAATATACTCTAAAATTTGTATATGAGTGCATTTTACACTGTTCTTGTTTTGATAACAGGAAGTTATTTAAAATATTTTAAATTGCCCCATGCATCTTACCTTATTAATTTTTTACTAACAATTCGTGTATAAGAGAAAAAACGGCATGTTTTTTTTTATTTTTCCGTATTAAAATAAAAATCCAAGAAAAATAATAGATGTATTTTAGATTGGAAGAATTTTAAAATCGTAATAAAAACACAATTAAATAAAATACAAAGGACTTACGCCATAAATGTTGCCTTTTTCAATGGGACACCCTATTTATTATTACGTTTTCGGATTACATGATCATTTTTAATCATTTTTTATTAAAGGTCTATTTTAAACTGTTTTTGAGCTATTGTCGCCTAAACAGTAACATTTTTGCTTATATTACTTTACTAAAAATATCAATATGAAGTAAAGGTAATACAGCTGATTACCTGACTCTTCGAAAGTCATTCAATTCGACCTATTAGTAGATTTTATATTAGTTTTTCATAATGAATAATTATTTAGATGTAAAAAAAAATACAGTTAGTAATGGGTAAAGCTATATTACAAGTGTTTAGAAAATGCCAGTAAAGCAAAAGGAAAATTAGAAAAAGCTAAAATAAAAATTTACCAATAGGTAATAAAGATTTTAATAACTTTAAAGTATCAGGTTATATCCTGCGTTTCCTGTGTTTTATAATTTTTATAATCATTTAATTAAATAATATAGGCCAGAAGGGTGACTGTCAATAACTTAAAAACAGTTGAAGATAGACATACCGGTATGAAAACCAAACCGCCGACCATAAGCAATACGTGTAAGCAAACCTTTTTACCAATCTGCCATGTACTCTCCTACAATTGACCGCTGAATCATGTTAGGAATAAAATGCTGATTACGATGATCCATGATGCCAGCTCACATTTTGGCTAGAGATTTTTTCAAACCGTAATTGTTTTGACAAGTAAGAAAATAACACTTACTTGTATCAAATAAAATTTTACTTAATTTAAAAAAATATTATAAACCAATTTTCAGCCATAAATAACTCTTTAAATTTTTTCGAAAAATTAACATTTATTAAGTTATATAATAAGCAATTGAGGCTCAAGTTTACCATTTTAATTATGTATGAAAATATAAAAAATTCACATAATTTATTTTTTTATAGGATTGTCAAACTTTTTGTAACAATTGTAGTGTAAGCGATTGAAAAATTTTCAAATTTTAAACAGGTATTATTTTTGAATTTTTAACAAAGTGTATTTTTTGTATGTGTAATAAAATTTAGTATTTGATGCGTTATGCGAGTTATTACATATAGACAGGTCCACGCTACTAGAAACATACACTGGGAACTGATGAATTTACTACTGTCCGCTTCGATACTTACCACGTATTTGCAATAAAGGTCGTAAGATATAAAGCCGGCTACAGATTACTTGCCAAGGCTTGGCAAATGTCCACTCGTTCAAACGTTTCGACATCCCAACGTTGGCTTTGCTTTGCTAAATTTAAACTGAGATCTCGTTCGGTTAGTCATGTGGATACGTTTATCAATCGAACCGGACATTATTAAATTCATCACTTTCCAGTGTATGTTTCTAGTAGCGTGGACCTTTCTGTATAAATGACTTAAGAAAATTATTAACCTTTTCTTGTTTGACTTATACAGGGTATCCGCCTAAGTTCTCTAAATATGAAAAAAAAATGTATTATCAATTTTACGAAAAAAGTTATTCTTTATAAAAAGTTCTGCATGGTCTAAAACCTAAAAAGCAATCATAAGATATTTTTTTTTCAGTAGTATACGAGTTTTCTTAAAAAACATGAATTTTGTTCAAGAGGAAAGTACCATTCTTTTTGAAAATATGAAATGTTATTATTAAGAAAAAATGTTTAGAAATTGAAATAAATCTTAAATATGCAAACTCATTCATTTTTAAGAAAAAGTTTTTTTGTTTTTATATAATAAAACAATGAAAATTTAAATTTGTATATTTAAAAATACTTATTTTAAAATGTAATATGTAAAGAAAAACTGTCAAAACATTAAAAAGTCACAGAAACGCTAGGTAATGGCCTAAAAAATAAAAAAAAACACACTTTTGTCTTCTAAATGAACGAGCATCGCTTATTTAAGAGTTATTTTCAATTCTAAATTTTTTTCTTAAATAATAATTTTCGATATTTTCAAAAATAAGGGTACTTTCCTCTTGAACAAAATTCATATTTTTTATATACCTCGTATACTACTGAAAAAATGAATATTTAATGATTGGATTTTGGGTTTTGGACCATGCGGAACTTTTTATAAAGAACACCTTTTTTCGTTAAATTATTAATAAAAAAAGTTTCCCATATGTAGAGAACTTAGGCGGACATACTGTATGTGATATAAGTTACTTCTCTAATAAATGACTATTATTTTAAGGAAATGCAGTCGCGTATCTTTTTTTTATTTATACAGTGCATTTCTTTAATGCCTCCACTTTTATTTTTGAACACATATATTTAAAAAATTGATTATAAATATATTTTAAAGTAAAATTAAGAGATGAAAATTTCAAAATGGGAAAAAAATTAATGGAATGGTCTGGTCCTGTGGCACGTCATTTTAAAGCACCTGACAAGTACTTTATAACCCTAGGATATGAAATCAATAACTTTACCCCATATAAAATGGCGGTACTTTAAACTTACCAAAATATCTGATTAGGATGTCCATATTTTCGAAAGTGGTGAAGTTAGATGTACTTATTGTGGTATTTTCTTCGAGTTTTTTAAAATATTTTTTAATCATGTTATAATATTTAGAAAGAGCTTTATTGAAAAATATATACTTTTTGTTCTACCCTTTATAATATTATTAGTATCACCATTAGGCCGTGTTTCCACAGGCCACTTTTGGAAGTTGATATGGGCCACAACAAGTGGTTGGTGTGTCGCCAGCTTGTAGTTCCATTTCCAACAATGCTAAAATTTTGCTCATTTTTACACGGGCGTTTTGACAACCACAATTAAACTTCTGTCACTGTACTATCGAACCACTTTTTGTGGCCCATATCAACTTCAGATAGTGGCCCGTGAACACGGTCTTAGAGCTGAATTTACAGATTGACGTTTCTGTTTCCGTTTGCCGTTTGACGTTTTCAGTTAGGAGATGAAACAACAACTGTCTATTTGTCAATTTATACTTTCTGTTTGCCGTTTCCATATACCATATCAGAAAGAGAATCGTCAAACGGCGATCGGTGACAAAAACGTCAATATATAAATTCAGGTTCAAGATCTTAAAAGAAATTTAATAAAATGCCACATTAAGTACATCTAACTCTGTAAGTTTCGGAAATATGGACATCCTAATCAGGAATTTAGGTATTTTTTAAGTACCGTCATTTTGTATTTAATACTTGTCAGGGGCTTTAAAATGATTTGCTACAAGAACCCCTGTTCCATTTAATTATTTGTCCCAAGATGGCGCCCAGCTGCCATCTTAAAATTTGTGATGTGTCAATGTTACTCTAAAATATAGTATTTATGCATCAGTTTTATATTCTAAAGTTTAACTTTCTTAAATTGATCAGTTAAAAAAGTAAAGGGGGACATCAAAGAAATGCACTGTATTATTGGTTGCGCTGCAAAAATTATACAGTGTGTCTACTTAAATTCAAAAGCTTTTTTATTATCTAATCATTTTACAAAAAAAAAAGTATTTTTATAAAAAGTTCTGCTTGGTCTAAAACCCAAAATGTAATTAGCAGAAATTAATTTTTTTTAGTCGTATACGAGGTGTGTCAAAAAATACGACTTTTGCTTAAGAGGAAAGTTCCTCTATTTTTCATAATATTGAAAATTTTTATAAAGAGAAGACGTTAAGGATTAAAAATTATACTGAAATATGCAAACTTGTTATTTTTTTCTTTTTTAATTATTTATGCGTAAAAGGTGAGAATTTAGTTTTTTACATTAGTGCATACTTATTTCAAAATGTAATATGTAAAGAAAGCTAAAGAACTATCAAACTAGCGAAAATTCACAGAAGCGTTTGTTATTGTTAATTTTTTTTTTTAATGAACAAGTTTGCATATTTCAATGTTATTTTTAATCATAAACATATTCTTTTAATAAAAAATTTTGATATTATAAAAATAAAGGTTTTCTCATCTTGAGCAAAATTCATATTTTTTAATAAACGTCGTATAACACTGCAAAAAATTAATATCTGACGATTGCATTTTAGGTTTAAGACCATGCAGAACTTATTATAAAGAATGTTTTTTTCCTAAAATTAATAATAAAGAAGTTTTCTATATGGTGCAAACGTAAGTAGACACGCTGTATAACATTTCTATTACGTGAACAAAACCAACTTTACCTTTTCTAAAGTACTAAAATAAAATAAATAGCAGGAAAATAAGAGACTTCTCTTGTCTGGTGTAATTTATAATGCAGGAGATATATGTTGGAAAACTCATATAAAACCTGTGGTTGTTTATGCGAACTGTCTTTTCGAATTCGTAACATTTATTTTATGTTATTTGTATTCTTTTGCCCTTTTTAGACTTTAATGATGAGTTAATATTTATTTTTCTTTTGAATGTGAAAATGGTGATAGCTATCACATTTTGGTTCATTAGGTGTGCAACAAATAACAAACTTTTTACTAGTATTTTGTTAAAACATTTTATTTATTACAAAAGTTAGTGCATATTCTTAATTTAAAATAGCAGATTTTATTAAAAGCTTATTTTAAAAACTGTAAAAAATGGTAAAAAAGTAGTTATTTAAAATTAAAAAAGTATATAACTAAACGATTTAAAGTTATAATAATTTATCTACTAGTGACCTGTTCTTTACTTTAATAAGAATAAAAATAAATTGTGAAGTTGTCAAATCTAAGCGCATGCACATAATAGTAGAATATTTTCAGGAAAAAGAAAGGCAATCTGAATTTAAGCCTTTCAGCAGAAAACTTGCTTTGGTTTTCCGTGCCCATCTTATCTGCGTGTCTAAAAATTACTGTTTTTGTTTATTATAAAATAAATATGTTATTAAAAACTAATCAAAAAGTTCTTATGTTAAAACGTTAACACAATAAGTTTGTTTACTTTTAAAACAGAATTAATATTCATAACACCTTTGCGTTAATAAATTATTATAATAAAAAGTTGTTGCGCCATTAAAGTTAATAAAATAAAAAATAAGAATAATGATTATTTAAAATAAAACAAATATTTTTATGGCCAACGACACTTCACAATAACAATAATAGATGACATAATACGCGATATCCTTAAAAGAGTTTAAAAGATATACAAAGTGTGATGCATCTTCGACGATCATTTATTGACCATTTTAAAACTAATAGCTATTATAGGGTATTCCATTTAAAATTTAAAAATACCTAGGTAACTAAATTGAAAATGTCTTACCTTAAAAAAAATAAAAAGTTGCTTTAAAAATATTTTAATAAAACTAAACAACATGAAAAATAAATTATTTAATATAAAAAAATAATAAAAAAGCAAGACATTAAATAACAGCTTGTACCGCACAATATAGCGAATTTCGGTTTTCACAATTAATATAAGTTTGGCTAGAAATTTAGTTGTCGCAAATAAGGGTTAGTTTTTGTGTAAAGCATACAGAAGCATGACTTTATTATAAAAAGCCTGGAATTGACTCACCCTGTATTGTATTTTTTTTCATTAAATCTGGGGACGGATCGGAATGCGGTTTTTTGCATTCACTTCCAAATTTTTTTTTTTTTAATTTGTACCTAATTATTATATAAGTTTGGCTAGAAATTTAGTCATCGCAAATAAGGGTTAGTTTTTGTGTAAAGCATACAGAAGCATGACTTTATTATAAAAAGCCTGGAATTGGCTCACCCTGTATTGTATTTTTTTTTTTTCATTAAATCTGGGGACGGATCGGAATGCGGTTTTTGCATTCACTTCCAAAATTTTTTTTTATTATTTGTACCTAATTTGTAACCCATACCATATCGGAAGTTGCAGTGCTGCAGCCAAAAATGTCTTTAAGAAATGGTTTTTTGAGACGTCTTTTGAAAAATTTAATAACTTTGTACATAAGCCTCAGAACCGGCCCAAATCAGGTACTCGGGGTTTTTGAGGTTGTTGATCACGATTATGATTAAATTAAAGCCCCAAACACCTGGAGCTCAGCCGACGAACTTCATCTTCGTGGGACTTTCTCAAAATTTATGTAGGGAAGGAGAGAACTTAGCCGCTCGGCCGGGTTTTGGGTCGACGAATCCAAATATGGCATCGGCAGACACCCCACGGACACCTGGTCAGCACTAACCTGAACGCGGACGTCATCTTAGAGAATTATTCTCACAAGAGTGCCAATAACAAGCCGAATATCATCATGGAAGCATATACTTGGGTACTAAATCGTAATTTTATGTCGAAAACCACCTCCTAAACTTCTGCGGCACCTAAACGTAGCCTTGAACGTCATCTCCGTGACTTTTTCTGACAGAATCGAAAAAGACAAAGCGAAAATCGTTATGGGGTTCTTTAAGGCCCGAAGTAATTACCAAAATCGTCTTATAATTTCATACATTCATTCATGTGTAACTCTTCCCTGAATGGAGTTCAGGGCTAGGTTCAAGTGCACCAGGTGTTCGGGAGGTCGTTTTTGACATTGAAATAAGGATTGGGTGCCCAATAATGATATTCGGTTTGGTATTGGCACTCTTGTGAGAAAAATTCTGGAAGAGGACATCCGCGTTACGTTTAAGTCGGACCAGGTGTCCGTGAGGTGTCTGCCGATGCCATGTTTGCATTGGGCTACCCAAAAAACCCCGGCACTAAGTGTTTCTTCTTCTTTGCATGAATTTTAAAAGAGTCCCACAAAGATGACGTTCGTCGGCGTTCCTGAGTTCCAGATGTTTGAAAATTTAATTTAAACATCATAATCGTGATCAGCAACCTTAAAAACCCCCAAGTACCTGACTATTGCCAGTTCCTGAGTCTTATGTATAAAGTTATTAAATTTTTTCAAAGAACGTCTAAAAAGAAGCATTCCTTAAAGACATTTTTGGCTGCAGCCCTGCAACTTTCAGTTTGCACAAAGTACAAATTAAAAACAAATTTTACAAATAATTTTTGGAAGCGAATGCAAAAACCGCATTCCGATCCGTCATGAAATTATTGCGTAGATACTATATAGTGTGTTCCAGGATAACTGTACAAGAGAATAAATGGACCGAAAATTTTTAAATCTTAAATTGGCAATTTGCGAAAACTGATCGCATGGTCTAAAACTTAAACTTTTTCTATGTTTCTTAGTTGGACTCAGGGATAGGCATGGTTATACCTATAAAAAGGATTATTTTTATTTAACTACCCTTAATAAAATATTAAAAAGGTAGAAAGCCCAGTGGCGTACATTTTTTTCAGAAATATTCGTTAAGGTACCACTAGAGATGGCAGAACCTAAATAAACAAGTTTTAAGATAAATAGGTTTAAACTTTTTATTGCTAAGGTTAATGCATAAGAGACGCTTTTGTTTGCTTGAACGCATATTACCTTTAAGTTGTAAGTGGTGCAGGGGCTAACGTACCAGCCTCTAACCCGGCACTTACGGTACCCTGGTATTTAGGCATAAGCCTTAATGAGATGTCATTAAGATTAAAAAATAATTTTTTTTTCTGTCGGTTTTGCTGCTCAGAAGAATATGTATTTTTCTATTTACACCCGCTCTTAGCCCAAAACTTATCAAATCCTGATCAAGTTTGTGTGAATTTTATTAGGTGATGCTGTTCACCCTAAAACAAGCTTTGTATACATTTATATAAAACTTTTTTTTGCTTTAAATAACTTACTTTTGTGTTATATCTCTCGTAATTTAATTATTTGCTTGTTTCTGTTCTTTAGCTTACAAAAAATACCAAGTTTACTTTTAAAACAACGGGTCCATTGTCAACTTTGCCCCATAATGATTAAATAAGTGTTTTATTTGTTTTTTGTTTTTATTGTCGTTTAAATTACTCTGTAAAATTTCCAAATGGTTTTAAATGGGACCGCTAGCAAAGGGACTCTAACGTCTCTAGAGATGTACTAAAAATACCTTACTTTTGTTTTTTAAATAAAAACGTGATCCTAATAAAAGGTTTTTAAGTTGTTAATAATTTTATTTTAAAATAAAATTTGTCTTTTAAATGTTCAGCAAAGGGTTAAAAAAATAAATAATAGGAATTAAAAAAGAACATGTACATTTTCTACGATGTTTTTAATATAGATTTTTATACTGATATATCTGATTAAATTATTTTAGTTTTAAAATAAAGTTTTATGGTGGCTTAGCCAATTCGAGGCAACCCTGCAGCAGGGTTTCGTGACTGTAAACTTTAATATTTTTCATGTATGTAGTATAGGAGGTAGCAACGTTTTCAAAAATGAATTTTAGGTCAGCTGATTTTTTGATATGTTGTTCTCCTTCCTCTTCTGGATATACCCTGGGTTGTTTGGCTGGCGGTAGTGGTTGCGTTTATTAGTTCGCATTCTACCTGTACAGGTAATAATTCAAGGTTTTAAAAAACAAACCTATTTTTCAATTTCTTGTTTTTAGATAGATTTACCAAACATGTTTTTTTATTGCCAGACACTTTTATCATTGCTTATTATACAGTCGTCTCCCGATCTAACTTCTGAACCGTTCGGTATATTTTGATGAAACTTGGAATAATAATATATGACCACGGTCTGCATTTTTGACATATCAGTGATAGCCCTAAATGTCAAGGTTACAGTTAGGCGCCAACGCAACCGCTACCGCCAGCTAGACAACCGAGGATTCTTGCCGAAAGAGGAGGAAGAACGACATATCAAAAAATCAGCCTACCTAAAATTCTTGTTTTCCCGGCGTTGCTACCTCCCAGACTAACACAATGTTTTTGGTAGCGAAACTAATACATTCTATTAAAAAGTTCACTATAGTATCCCAAGAACCCATTGGTATTATAACCATTTTACAAATAGAAAATTAATTGTCAGCATAAGTCGTCTAAAGCTTAACCATGGACGTTTTCCTAGTCATCTATTTAAAATAGGCGTCAAAGATAGCCCATTATGAGCTTATTCATATTTTGTTCAACTGTCATCTCAATCAATAAAAAACAAACAAATTTATTAATGAGCCTAGCAAATTTTTGCTACCAATATGGCTACCGGAAATTTTCAAATCTAATAACTACAAAATTTTTACTTCTCTTGGCAAGTATTGTTAAGAAATAGGCCAAAATATATAAATATGGTAAATTATAGAAACAACCCTGGTTTTTCCCTTATGTGTCTTTCTGTTTTAGTGGTCTTCTTTGCGTGTCTTGCATTAAAGGCCATCCTGATGGACCCCAGGATGTGAAGCGTGTGTCCCTGTTCATATGTGTTTAAACAAGTAAAGATAAATATATGAGTAAAATAAGTACTGTCGTGGCCAAAACTCTTAGTATGTAAGGCCAAACCAACCTATTTTATGCTTTATTTGTTTTATGGAGAATAAATTTAAACAAAATATTATTTGGCTTTTCTCCAAAATAATAATATTTTGTTCAAATCAACCTAGATATAAAAAAAATGGTGGTTTAGCCAGCTCGAGGCAGCCCTGCAGCAGGGTTTTATGACTGTAAACCTTACAATTTTTTACACAATGTTTAAAAATTGCATGTGAAATATTGTGGTAACCTTGTTATTTATTGGTTTCTTTGGAGAATAATTTTTTGAAAAACTAGCTGTCTGGTATTTAATTATTTAAAATAAAATCCTTTTATATTATATATATTAAAACGAGCCACCGTTGTATTAACCATTTGAAAAAGGGGTTATAACCATTATAAAGATTTTAGAAACTTTTACTACTCTAAGAAGCTATAAAAAACAAAAATGATTAGATTAATGTTTTTATGACTTGCAGACTTAAAATTGACCGTTTTATTACCGCTTAATCCTTATATAAGATTGCAATTTAAAAAATAAAATTTTAAAAGCGATATTTTTAACAAATTACATGTAACGTTTAGTTGTATTTATTATGTTATATACATGGTCTATTCGACCCATTTGGATTGCAATTATCTTTAAAAGAAAAAAAGTTTATCAAGATGCGGTTTTTGCAAAAAGCCTTGGTAAGAAAAAATATGCTATGTTGTTTTTTTTAATTGCTTCGTTTGGCATTTTTTAATATATCTTTGGTCAAAGAAAAAGTCCATCGCACCGTCGTATGTCGGTTGGACAACCGCAATATTTTTTAAAATTAAAATATAAATTGTGTAGTGTGTACACTGTCGGTAAGTTGGTATTCTTGGTAAATTGGATTACGACCAGTCGTCTTTTTTCTATCATAACTGCGTCCTAGGTCGACCAAGTTTTTGCAAAAAAGAGTTTGGGTTGGCTTTAATATGTGTTCGTCGGACAACCAGCGGAAATACGTAAGTAATTAAATTTTTAAATAAATTATGGTGTTTAAGATTGTATTTGATTTAAATTTTACTGTAAGCTTAAAAAATGCCAAAAATAAAATATGTTATTAGACAGTTTAAGCTTTAAAAATTCAAAAAATGTCCGTCGGAAAACCAGTCACTTCTATAACTGAAGTAAGTTATTAATAAATTTTAGTGTTTTGGATAGTATTTGATCTAAATTTTAATATAAGCATAAAAAAGTTTATAAAATGTTCGTCAGACAACCAGTCTCTCGAAAAATCAGTCTCTTGGATAACTAAATTGTTATACATAGGAAAAGTTGATTGTCCTTGGAATATGGTAATATGACCTAATGATTAATAGTTAAGTTAGCTTTGTTTGTAGTGACCCTGCTTTTTGATCCTGGTTGTTTTGGGTTCAAATTTTGTTTACAGGAGACATACATAATATGAATTTTTCTGGTTTTATTGGTAAAAACTGTTAAAAGTGCTCTGCTCATTGCAAATTAAAATTATTGAAGAAATGACCTTTTATTTAAAATAAATAAATATTACAAAAAGCAAGTTCATAAAAATATGAATATTTTAAAACTAGGAAAAAATATTGATTGATGAATAGATTTAAAATCAATATAAATAATAATAAAATAATAATATTCACCGCATGAATAATATAAATAACATACTGCCTACAAAATTTCACTTTCCTCTGCTTGCTTCGGTGAGTAAAAATATTTAGTTTTACAGCACATCGATCGTTTTTATCTGACCCTCCTACTTGCAGAATCCAGGAAAATAAATGTTTTCTTTCGTGTATAAGGAAGTCCCCAAAGAATATTTGCTCAGAAAATTTACAATCTTGGTATCTTATCCTTTCTTAAAAAGAGCATTATTTCCTCGTGTGCAATAAAAATACTTAAAGCTATTAACTTGTTTTTATATGAATTTTGGTATACAGGGTGTGTCTAAAAGATCTGTACAAAATACTACCACAACTTTCTCAGACTAAAATACAACGATCTAATACAATTTATCTTAGTCGAAAAGTTGATCGTTTACAAGATAAAAGGTACCAAAGATTTCATTGTGTTTTAGATATTTTTAAATATGTTATTTATTATTAATTTAGACATTGTTTCATTTGTATGTTACAGCAGTGGTTAAATCTTTTTTGAAAAGTAAAAAAATATGTTTTGCCCATTAATCTTTCAGTTATTGTTAAAGATAATGCCCCAGTCAACAATAAAAAGTCTGAAGTTTTTAATTTGCATTTTGAATTTGACTTGCAATCAAAACCGCCCTCAAAATTGTATATGGACAATTTGGCTTCTTGTTAACCACGTAATATGGATAATTAAGAATTTACAGTTCCAGAAAATTTATAATAAATAAAATATACTCTAAAATTGTTTTAGCATAAAAGAAAGCAAAATATGTAGACAAAATCCATTATAATTGAGAAGCAAAACGTAAAAAGTCTTGGTTTTGGAAGCAAGACAAAATCCATTAAAAATTAAACAAAAAGGTATTGGGGTTTATTAACAAAGTTAAACATTTCTAGTTAATAATTTTCTCACTTTTTTAAACACTATTCAAATGGTTTCCAAATTAAAAGTCCTAATTTAAAGCTACAACAGTTTTTGGTCCTTTCTCCAACATCGACAAAAGTGGATTTTATCCGTTTTACTTTTAGGCCACTCAATTTTCTTGATATTTTAGTATCTGCAGTGTGTTCAGATTGTTCAAATAAATAATAATAAACAAGAATAAAGATCTTTTAAAGCTGCGCGAGAAAAACTGGTGTAAAAGTTTACCTTGTTCATTTTGTGTTTTAAGCTGCGTCCAGTCTTGCATCATTTCGCCGCACCGCTCCACGCCGCATAAGCCGCCACATAGCGGTGACGTGGATGTGGAGGAATTCACGTCGTTTTAGAGAGCTTGTCGGTTTTTTAACGTCAAAGGAGCGCGCAAATAGGTTGGTTAGTTTGAACGGATGTTTGGCGATTTGTTGCAAGTATGGACGCAGCTTTAGATGTAACAGCCGAACTAGCTGAAAATAATACGAACCCAGAAGATAAAACATAAACTTATTCTATTTTATTTACAATGGTTTTAAGGATTTTGGCTTAAAGTTTGTTTTCAAGACTATGATTACATTATTTCCTATCCCGCAATGCGAAGTGTTTTTAAATTTAATAATACAGAATTAGAAATATAAAGAATGATAAGTCTATTATTATTTTTTTTACATTACATGTAAAATACACTTACACCCTGACATGTAAAATACATTAGTCAGTGTATTTTTTACCAATAATCTTTAACCAAATAATTTTAAAACGCTAAATTAAACTGTTTATTCGGTGTTATTACTCCAGATACATGTAAAATGTATTTAAAATTTACGAAATAGCAACTTAATGTCAGTACATGTTAATATAAAAGAAAATAAAAAAATTAAGAACTAAAAAGTCAAATTACTCAAAACTACATGTTTTGACTTAATGTATTTTTCTTGTAACCAGACGCATGGTAGTAGACTAGATTACACCAGGTTACATGGAAAAATTTGGCCGCAAGCAAGGGTTGCAATCATTCGAATTAATGTTTTCTCAGTCAGTAGAAAGTAAATTTTAAAATAATTTTCATAATGTAAAGGGTGTCTCAAAAACAGAAATATAATTAAGGCTATATATACATTGCATTTTGTTAATGTCCCCCCTTTTATTTTTTAAACTGATTAATTTACAAAAGTAAAACTTCTGGATATGCAATTTATGCATAAATACTATATTTTAGAGTAAAATTGACAAATGAAAATTTTAAGATGGCGGCTGTGCGCCATCTTGGGAAAAAAATTAAATCGAAAGAGCGGTCTTGTGGCACATCATATTAGAGCTCCTGGCGAGTACTTTACAATGCTAGAATATAAAGTCAATAACTTTACCTAATTCAAAATGGCGGTACTTTAGAAATTACCTAAATACCAGATTTCGATGGCCATATTTCCGAACCTTATTAAGCTGGATGTACCTAATGTGGTATTTTTTAAAGCTCTTTTAACAATCTTTTTAATCGTAGTATGTACAGGGTGCTTAATTAAAATAATTTTTTTCTACCCTGTATATTATCACCAATATTACCATTAAAAATATATTTAAAAGAACTTTGAGATAATACCATATTAGGTACATCTAACGTTATTAGTTTCGGAAATATGCCACCATACCATCCAAAACAGGTATTTAAGTCATTTCTAAAGTACCGCGAAATGCACTGTATACTATATAACCTTGATCACATTTGTGCTCTTGAGAGACCCTGTCCCTGTATATTATAAAAAAATATAAAATGTACTTTCTATAGATATCTATCAATACCCAAAGAAAAACTGCGTCCTTGTTTACAACAAAAAGCAGTGCGCGCATTTCCTATTCCATGCTCGGACTGGAAAAAAATATTTCGAATGATAGCAACCACTGCTTGCGGCCAAATTTTTCCAGGCAACCCTGGTGTTATCTAGTCTACTACCATGTATCATTAAAAAACAGATGGGTGCAGATTTTAGCAGCCGGATCTTAGACTATAACTATTTGTACAGATCTTTTAGAGAAACCCGGATGGCTAAATACAGCGTAAGGAAATGAGTTTTACTTTTTATACTAAAGAAAACGTTTACCCTAAAATATCTTGTACTTGTACAAAAAATATAGCAGAATAAACTACTGGAATAATTTTCTTCAAAAGTTCTTACCAAATGGGAAACTTTTTAATTATTAACTTTACAAAAAAGTGCCTCTATTTAAAAATTCTTGCTTGATGAGAAAATACATTACCACAAAAATATTTGTATGTTGGATGTACAAGGTGGCCTAAAAATAAATTGTTTTATTTTAAGGCTTATTATTTTCCAAAATTATAAAGGAAATAGCATTTTTTCATTAGGTAGTAATACACTATTTGAATTACACTACACCATATATTGCTCAGTATGCATATTTTTTTATAAAAAAAGTACGTTTTTAAAGCTTATATGATTTAAATAAGTGCTTTTATAAGGTCTATTTAAAATATATTTTAAAATAAGAGAATCGTGCACAGGAATATATAACCAACCGTTCTCCATTATCTCTAATATATTTGAAAAGTGTTTATTCAGAAGGGACACGTCCAGTTACAAATATTTTTAAGAAAAACGCACAAAACGTTTTTAATAAAATTCTTTAAACTAAAACATAAATGCGGAAAACTTTTTGTTAGTGGGCCTAGAAAAATAATTTTCACAATAATTTCCTATATTTTATTTATTATGTATAAGGTAAATTAAACGTAATTTTGGTCCTGTCTAATTTTGTTTGAAAATTTGACTTCCTAATTTTTTTCAATAGAACATTCTGTATTATTTTGTTGTTTTGCTTTTTTTTTGTTAATTCCTATACGTAGCACCTGGAAAACAAAAAAAATCTTGATCAAATATACCTTTTCGCCTCAAGAGTCAAGTAAAATAAGTCAGGTTCTGTTGAATCAATGTAATAATATTATTAGATATTAACATTAAAATAGATAAAAAAATAAACCAAGTGAGCATCTTTAATTGTAATATAAAATAGTAATATACCAGAAAAAAATTACTGCTGGACTTTTCTTACTTTATTTCATACGAGTACAAAAGTGATTATTATGCAGGGTGGAAATGTTTTGCTTTAAACGATCTTAAAATGTCCTGTATTATTTTAAAATAATTTGAATATGTACAATTTTGACAAAATACAGAAAGGCCCTTTTTGAATAAATTAATAATTTTTAAGAGCTAATAATTTTTTAAGAAGCAAAAGCACTTGCCAAACACAACTTTTCTAAACTTTTAAATTTTTGGTCCATTTGTCCTATTGTTAAGTCTATCCGTAGACACCACGTAGAACATATTTACATTTAAGTCTATAAAGCATAAATAATTATTTTAAAAGACGCATATTATAACCACATATATTATAAAAACACTATTATGTATAAACACAATTAAGGAGGATATGATTTACAAAATAGTTTTTAGGCTTAAAACAGATTATAATACAGTGTGTCTGCTTAAGTTCGCATCATATTGAAATCCTTTTTTAATAATTTAATTAAAAAAACTCATTCTTTATAAAAAGTTCTGCATGATCTAAAACCCAAAATGCAAACACCAGATATTATTTTTTTAGTTGCATATGAGGTATCTTGAAAAAATATAAATTTTCCTATGAGGTAAGTTCCTTTAATTTTTACAATTTTGTTTTTATAAAGTAAACACACTGTGTATATATTTTGATGCCATCCGCTACCATAGGGTACGAAAACTGCTTGACTTAGGTATAGGTTCACCCTGGGGAAATGTAGAAATATTAGAAGGTCCGACGTAGTGCAGAAGCAACATTCTTAAAAAAAAAAGGATAATTTAAAATATTGCAAAAACTAGTTAACTTACAACCTAAAAAATAAATAGATAATAAAAGGCCTAAAGCAATCATAGAAAAATATACAGTGTGTACATTTAAAAAAGAAAATTTTGGAGATTTTATTATTTTTATTTAAGTTTACCACTGTTTGCTTGACACCCTATATAATAAAAATCTATTTTTAACAAAAATATACCAATTAAACAAAATATTATTTGGCTATTCTCCAGAATAAAATAAAAAAGTTTATTATTTTGGGTCAAATCCAAATAATATTTTGTTTAACGTAATCTCCCAGAAAACAAATAAAGCATAAAATGTACCAATATATATAAGCCATAAGCTAATTTCCTAATTACGTAACTTTAAAAATATTTTAAAATAGAAAAAGAATAGCTCTATAAAAAGTGTCGTAAATTTGATATTTTTTGAAAAGAAACTACAATATCTTTCAAATTTAATTTAAAGATTTAACACTATACTTATTATCTATTAAAAAGTGTTAAAATGTAAAAAAAATGTTACTAAATAATAAAAATCATAACTTTATACCGTCACGCTTTTGTGAGCAACCCTGTATACATTAAATTAATTTTTAAATATGAAGTTTATGCCAGGATACATACTTCACAAAAAATTAATTTACAACATAACGACTGACTCACCCTGTATAACCAATTTTTAGAAAACTGACTTTTTACTTAGTTCTATAAGCTGCTTAATTAAATTGCCCAACTTTAAGAAAACTCTGTATGCTTAGATGCCAATATTTCTTTATACATGGTGATGTTTAACCTAAACGTATAAACTTAGTAAATTACTGCTAGGGTCAAACGAATACCCATAATTAAAAAAATATATAATGAAATATTTTTACTTAAGGAGATATTTCATTATTTTAAATAAATTGAAGAACGTAAAATTCCGAGCACAAATAATACCCACTAAAGGAAAAGAAAAGATTGTTGTTTGTTACCAAATAATTAGATAAATGTTTTGTTCTTTGTAAAAACTAAACCAATAAACAAGTTATGACGATTTTTGGTAAGTATTAGTAATTTGATATAATCTGTTATAATATAAAAGTTTATTTTATTCAATTAAAATTAAAATTTTGGCCTATAATTATTATTATACCAAATTATAGGTAAGTATCTTGTTTTCCAATAAATGTCATTATTTGTCCTCAGAATTTAGGTTCTTTTTTATTTAAAATGATTAATAATCTGCCTAAGTAAAGATATTTTATTACCCTTTTTCCCATTATTGGTCATTGTTTGTCCTTAGCAATTATTTGTCAAATTTATGCGTATAGGCAGGGCCGGATTTAAGGGAGGGCAGGCGGAGCAATTGCCTTGGGGTCCCCACAAATTAGGGCCCCCACAAGGAATTTATGAGTCTCCACCTCTAAAAAAGTGACGGAAAGGTACACAAATGTATTGATGAGGACCGTTCTTTTTTGTACAAAATTTCATAATTCCATTACTAATTGATTATTAAGGACCTTTCTTTTGCTCTTCATTTTTTTTGGAAAAACATTCCATTTACTTTTAAAAGGACCTTTACAAGCTTATTGCCCCAGGGCCTCCATACCTCTAAATCTAGCTCTGCGTATAGATTAAGAATCCCTGTATATACAACATTACATTAGTAAGTTGCTTTATCTAGATTTATTTGTCCTAAAATTTACTTGAACCAACAATTTAAAATAGTATTATTAGGAATATTTTAGATATTTTATGGGTTTCCTATTTCACTATTTTTGCGTAGCTTAGTACTTTTAAAATTATTGTTATTTAGCTAAATGCTACATTTAAACCACCCTTTAGTTACCTGAAAAATAATGCACGAATCCCTTTAAAACTAACATAAAAGTGACAAGGGTGTAATGGTCTGCACTTTCATCTAAAACTTTATCCTTAGTCTGAAAAATAAACACTTGACTTTTGTGTTTCTAAGAAATTTTAGCTTGACTTTTCATCAGCCATTTACAAAACATTATTTTATTTTTTAATTTATTGTAGAATATGTTTAATATTTAAAAACATAGAAAGTTATTACATAAAAATTATTATAAAATTTTATTATTTTTACATCTGTTAAGGTGACGAAAATCTTTTTTGCAAATGTAGTAAGTAATACCTAATCTAAAAATTAAATTTAAATACTGTGTGTTCCGTTTTTTTACCCCAAGACCGCACGTCTATGATGAATAAAAGTTTTCACTATGCCAAATGCTTTGTTTCTCCAACATACAATACCTACCAAAATTAAAAAAAAGCGCATTATTTATAACTAAGATATCATTGTGTATTTATGAAAAGCGGAGCACACTGTATACAAATCAATTGGTAAATAACTTTTTGATTTGCACTTAGAATAATTAAAAACGTATTTATATTTTTGTAAGGAAATATCATATATGTTGCATTTATGTCATTAAACATTATAACTGTATTTAAATTTACCTGAAAACCCGCACCAAAAAAAGTCAGTGGTTACGAGCATTTAAAATACAACTTTAAGTTTTAAATGAAATATTCTGTTTCAAGTTACTTGCCAATTTTAATGAGGAATTCATAACTGTACGAAAAATTTTGTTTTCATTAAAAATAAATAAAGTTTAAGGTTATCGCTTATTTTCGGGTCATCATGTATACTTAAATTTACTGTAAACAAACTTTTTAAAAATAAGAATCAAGGTGTTCCAGCTTAAAAAAAACACTAAATTCTATATAAGTTAAAATTTAATTTTTTTTTCAAGCCTTGCATTTGCACTGTATTTACCATTTAATTCTGCCAGATTAAAGCTAACTTTAGCTTTTTAGGTTAACTTTCTCATATATTTTTTAAAGTGCTTGTGCAACTAAAATGCCGCCATGCTTTTTTTTCCGATTTTGTTTGAGTTTTTTTTTATTAATCATGTTATTTATAATACTTAATTTTTTAAAGTCATCCACCGTACGTTAATACTTAGGCTTCAGCAGTTGTACATTGTCTCCAATTAAAAAAGTATCCCAAAGAAAAAGCGACTCCTTTAAAAGGCTAAGGTATATAAAAGAATTTGCATTTAATATTTTTTTATCTAAGGAGTTTTTAAGCTTGAATATATATTTTCTTGTCTGGAATTATGTCTTAAACGTAAAATTTTGTGGTTTTGACTGGCAGCATAATAATGTTTTACTATCCATCATTCTTTTATCTTTTCAATTTTCATAAAAAAAATCGTTTAGGGAAACGAAGCGCGTAACATTTTCGGCCTTTATTGTTTGTTATTTTGTTAAAGGTATCAACAAAAATATGGATATTAGACCAGGGCTTAAGCCTTAAAAAGGTAAAAGGTAAAAAGTAAAACAAAAAATTTTGGGTTAAAACCCATTGAAAAAGTTAGAAAACATGACAAAAATAAAAGAAAACATAAATTATAAGTCCTATAAAGAAAAAGTTAAAGGGAAAACTTGTAGGAATAAAGAAGATTTTCTACTTTTGCACTTACACTTTCTTCACATAACCTCAAAATTTGTGTGAAAAATTTAAATAACCAAGTTTTTGGCTTTATATTTTTTCTTTTTTATATAAAATGTAGGTAAAACTTACCTTTGTATGTTCTGAACATATTGTAATTGTTTGGATTTAAAATATTTATTTTTTTTACTGTTTTGATTTATTATTAAAAAGTACGCTGGTTTTTAATTGAAAATTCACGTGTCAAAATATCGACATTTTTAAAAAGTTGGTGAGCTTTTTTTCGTTGTAATCTGATTAAAAATATATATTACCATGGTTAATGCTCTCAAAAAATGCAAAAAATACTTAAATTCATTTTTTATTTTTAAATAATATTAGACTAGGGTCGATAATTTTTTAAAGTAAAAACAACTTATAGTAGAATAAAATCATTGGGAAAGGTAAAGCGTATAACAATTATATAAGTAAAATTAAATTTCGGACAATCTGAGGTCGGGAAGCGGAAGGGGGTGGCTTTTTAAGGGTTAAAAACGGTTTTTCTTGATTTCCTGAAAAACTAAATGTCCCTTTAAAAAGTTAAATGGCAAAGGACTGCGGTTTTTTATAATTGAGCAAATCAGCTGGCGGCCGTTTAGCCAGTGCCTTTTTTAAAATACAACTATAACTAACAAATATACTATTTAATTTTTGAAGTCTTCATTTTAACATTCCTTTTTACTGATAAAATTTTTAAAAAACCTATTAAATGTGTATCATATTATTTAAGATTAAGATGTTGACAAGACGCTCGCGGGAAGCTTTTTTGTTGAAAAAATACCTAACTGCAAATCTGTCTGAACGTGTTTTTTTTAATGCCCTTAGTTATTTATTATGGAATTTATTTCATTAGGCTGATACCCACCGTATAAAGAAATTGTAAAATATTTTTGCCGCTTTATTGCCCAGGTTGTTTAAATTAAAGTGGTTTATAGAGGTCTTTAGAAAAACTATACCAAACATAACATTTGTTTTAACTTTATAACAGCCCATAATGTTGTTCGCTAATTTAAAAAGACAAATGTCAATTGTTTTTTTTTCATCTTAAATCTAAGGGAGCGTTAAAAATGCTAATTTAAACAATTTTATATTTTGACTAATAATAAAGTTAAATAGCTAACACTTAATATGTACTGTATAACTGCGGTAAAAAAATTAACCGTATTCCTGACCTAAAGCTTTAAAAAATATTTCAGTAGACAATGTTATGTTTTATATAATACAACTTTCTTGGACTTTTATTGTCTTTATTTTTATCTAATAAACCACTTTTCGAATGGTATATATATCTCCAACCGTTTTAAAGTTTTAACTAAAACTACTTTTAAGAACCCACAACCTATAAACTATGCGTTGTTTAAGCTTGACCGATTTTTTTACGGTTCAGCAATGACTGCCAGATGTTTGCTATGTCGTTACTAGGCTTGCTAAATACATTCTGGTTATTTACAATCACAGCAGCTTTTTTAAATATCCTCTTTTTTCAATAACATTCTTTATGAATGAATTTGGCCTTCGACCACAGTATGTGGTAATATACAGGGTTATTCACGGTGAGCGTCCTTTTAAAAGATCTTGGAAACATTTTTTAAATTTAGGCGCTAGATTAAGATATTATTGATCTTAATAAGGAAAATATTTTACGCATCTGGGACTTTCGGTTATACCGGAAGTGCGTATCTACTTGCTTATTTTAAATGAAACACACTATATATTATTACATTTTCGAGTTCTACACGAAATTTTAAGCATATTTTATGTATAATGTCCTATACCTAAGTCTCAGCGTTTTTGACATATTTAAATTTACTTGTCAAAAAATGTAGTTTGCAGACCCTAAAATATTTATTAATTTATCCTATAAAAGTTGACTTGCAGAAACATTGACAAGTGTAGAATTAGGTATTTTAATTTTTCAGTTTTTAATTGCGATAACCATACCTGTCTTTTTTTTATTTTTAATATTTCAAAAAAGTTGTGTTTATAAATATGTGTCCTTTATCTGTTATACTAAAAGCCCTATTAAAACACGTCGTAAAATATATATAAGAGAAAACTTGTTTTTTAACTACCTTATTAAAGAGCATGAAAAAGTAATCAAAAGGTTTTCAGGAAAAGTTAAGGTAAAACAAAAGAAATGTTTTTTTTTAAGTTTAGCAAAAATTAAAATATTGTTTTAGAATAAAAACTTTAGAAAAATCATTTTTTGATATTTAGGGCAATTTAAAATTACAAAGATGTCATGTTGGCAAGTACAAAAATTTGGAAATAAATACTCTTATTCGAATAATTTTTATATAAAGCAGTAATTAAAATTTTAACTTTTTTAAATAGATCATTACCTTTTGTTTTATTACTTACATAAATTTCAAATAATAGAAAAAGTAAATTAATTTTGTACCAATAAAAAAAGCATTTTTTATTGATTTAAACTTAATTTATTCCTGTAGTTGTAAGCGGTAATAAAAAAACAATTAAAAAACTTTTTATTACTTTTTAATGTTTTGTGTATCATAGGGTGTTTTTATTATTTTTTCTAAATATAAAAAATAAAAAAAAATCAAGTATCTACCTATAGTTAGGTCCATCCATTCATAGTTAAGTCCATTCGTGGACACACAAATATAGGTTGGATTAGTTAAAGTTTAAACATACTCTGACGATTACTTTAAAAATACTGATTTACGTATCCTACTGTTTGACTTCACTTTTTATATTACGTGAAAAAAATCGAAAAACACTTTTTTACGGGTTTTTTATTTTTACAAACGGTTTTTATATGTAAATTGAAACGATAAAGCGGTAATGGATGGTAAAAATATACACCTTGCTGAAAACACAAATCTTGGATATATAATACTAAATAGCTGCAGGGTCTAAAGAAAGTACATATGGGTAGTTCTAAAAATTGTTAGTCGTTTTGGAGCCGATTTTGACCAAAAGAAGAGAATAAATTTGTATAAATTTCACTTTAAATAAAGTTTAGCTTGTTTTAATAATGTTTAATAGGGTACCATGTACTTTTTTGTTTATTTTTAAAATCTTTTTTAATCAAAAGTATGCTAATAATAAACCTACAACAAATAAATAGTCTTACCCAAACACATTATTTTTATAAAATAGACAACAACCTAACTATTTCATTGTTAACTTAACTCTAATAATTTAAAAATCTTTAATAATTTTAACGGTAGATAAATTTTGCATTTTTAAAAATTCTTTATACTTTTAGTGACATAGCAACACATCAGTAAAATCAGGGCCGTTCGTGGGGTGACTTGAGCTTCAAAAACTATTACCCGCCCCTAGAAAAAAATATAAATTAAGGTATAAAAATTCTTGAAAGGCAAAAGCAAAAAAACCCACTTTTACAAATCATTACTTAGTCCTTTATTGAAGTATTTCACATAAAGTCCCTCCAAAATTCAACTGTTTTCAAGTTTAAAAACTTTATATCCTAAATCCTGCCCTTTATTTGGCAAAATGCCGCACTATGGGGAAGCGACATCAAAGCCAAACATGTTGACCATCGATGGTAACATCGAAAGCTGACTATTGATAGGAAAGATACATCAAACAAATAGCAACAATTGTTTTTTAACAGCGCACTTTAACTTTTGTCGCCCCGTGCAAGTGCACGAACTGCACCCCTGCCACGAACGGCCCTGAGTAAAATCCTAATCTCTTTTAAAGTATGCGATGCTGTAAGTTAGGGGTAGTATGGTTTTTAAAATTTGTTTGTGGCATTTTTTTTGAATATTTTTAAAATGAAGATTTTTAAAAATATTAAAAAAATAGTACGTTATAAACCGAGGTGAAAAGTGTATTATTACTGTCAAGAGAAGCAGATGGTATACAAAGGCGCATAGCGCCGGGGTTAACCATTTTTGAGACAGTAATAAAACTTTTCACTGAGGTTTGTATACTTTTTTCTCCAAGACCGTTAAAAAATTCAGTTTTTTTAATCGTTAAAATAAAGATAAAGTACACTAGTACACTACATAAAGTTTAAAAAAAAGTAACTTTTTATTTAACACTTCGAAGCTTTCTTTCACAGTTTGAATTAATGTTTGGTTTCAGTTCCAACTACAATTAAGTTAAATATCAATTTATGCAATGTAACAGTAAACGCGACATCGACTGAACCAAACGGTCAAGTTACCTTTGATTTCGTCATTATTTCTTTTAGTTCATGTGTCACTAGTTTTAAAATTTAACAGTTTGCAAATAAATTTAATAGAAAGTATTGAAAATTATTAGTAATAATAAATTGGGACGACTAAGAAATTAAAAGGAATTCATACTGTTTTAGCATTATTTCTACGAAAGTAAGTACATACGATTTTCTAAAATTAAATAATAAATGGATAGTTATAAAGAGGATAATTGTATCTTAAAAAATAAGAAGGCTATGATTTTTTGTTGCAATATAATGGCTGTGCTGCAAAAGTTAAATTTTTTAAGTTAAATAAAACATGAACAAAATGGTATTTTGTAAAATTTTTATACGGTCGCGGAAAAAATATAGTATGTAATACTTGCATAAAGTGTCTTTTTTATTACTCATGGGATTGTCAAACTTTCCATTTGTAAAAAAACCACTTTATGCACTTGTTACATATATTACTATTATTAACAGTCATTATTATTCAATTTTTGGATTTACATAAAAATGTGACAACCTAACAAAGTACGTTTTAATTTGTAAAATAATTACGCCACTAGACATCTACCGAACATATAGGTGTCACAGAGGTGTTTAAAATACTAGACAAGATGTCAAATTAATAAATTTTGAAGTGAAGAAAAGTGACTTTTAAACTTTTAAAATGCCCGAAATGTCAACATTTTATTCATGGTTGTAAATAAAAATAAAATGATTTGGAGACTAATAAAGGTACAGGGTTTTTATTTATATTCTTACACCCACTTTTAACTATAAGCAAAGAATAGAAAATAGAAAAAAACGTCCTGTGTAAAAGTTTTATACTTTCTTATCTATTATCTTTTGAGCATAAAAATAATAAACAAATGAACATTAAAAACTCAAGAAAAAGAAGGATTAAACTTTTTTTAAATAAAACACCCTGTATATTATGTCGCCATTTAAAAGGTTTTACAAATATACCCCATTTAATATATCTATTTTTAATAGTTTTTGAAATATGGCAACTTAAATCTAAAAAAGTATACATAATTATAACCAGATTTAAATGGCCATATTTCCGAAACTATTAAAGATAGATATATCAAATGTGATATTTTTGTAGAGCTTTTTAAAAACTTTTTAATGGTGACATAATATACGGGATGTCCCATTGAAAAAGTTTACTTCTTCATTTTTCTTAAGTTTCTGATGTTTATTTGTTTCTTTTTTAATGCTTAAAAATAATAGATGTAAAAGTGTAACTTTTGTGGAGGGTGTTTTTTTCTCCCTTCTTGCTTATAGCTAAAAGTAGGAGGCATAATATAAATGAAAACCTTGTACAGCAGATGAAGTAACCACGCCTAATCCATAATTTTTATGAAGGTTTTATTCTTAAGTTTTTACTGCTCAGAACTTTAACACGCTTTTTCCACAACTTACGTTTTTAAAGTCGGTGGCCATCATAATTCCAAACTACTGAACCAATCCAATTTTTTACCATTATTTCTTTACATAATTTTGGAGGGAACGCTAAAAAGTTTATTAGTATTATTTGTCCATATTTTTGATTTTATAAAAACAAATAGGTCACTTCTTTTCAAAAACTCGTTTTTACAGAAAAATCAAATATGTAACAAATATTTTTTATTTTACATATTTTGACATCGAGATATGGGCACAACAATTCATTTTTTTAAACGCTTCCAAATAATCGCTACTATTGCCGTATTTTAAAGAGTTTTTTTAACAAAAATTAGACAGCCTTACAAAAAAAAATAGTTGTTGTAACAAAAGATAGACCAGGGTATCTTTATGTTTTTTGGGTCGCTAAATTTGAATCTGGGGTCGTTATGACCCAATCAGGTCATGGCCAAGGTTAATCACAACCCCACAAAAAAAAAATTGAAAGTCCGAAGAACTATACCATGGTATCTATATGATTTTAAAGTCGCTAAAGACAGTCAGTTTAACTTAACCAGATCATGGTCAAAGTCATTTTAAAGTCAGTGACCCAAAAACCTCAATATATCATGATCGTGGTCGATCGATGGTCTTGACCTAATGAGGTCAAGAGGACAATCTGACTTCAGATTCAACAATCCTAAAAACATAATGATACCCCGATTGTGGTCTATTTTTGATGAACCTTAATGATTTGACCCTGAAATGACCTTGACCATGACCTGATGGGGTCAAGCTGATTAGGATTCGGATTCAATGCCTCCAAAAACATTAAGATACGACGATTGTGGTCTACCTTAGATGAATTTTGATAATTTGGCCCTAAAATGACCGTGACCAGGACCTAATGCAGTCAAACCGACCCCAGATTTGAATTCAGCGACCCAAAATACATAAATATATCCTGGTCTGTCTTTCGGAGCAACAACTTTTTTTTGTAAGGAATGACATTATCTTTACTTTGTTTTATTATACAATATTAAAATTTTATATTCTAATGTCAGACAAAATTTATAAAAATATATCTTTTAGCACGAATTAACCATATTCCCCTTTATGAAAGTGGGTAAAACATTTAATAATGTTCAAAGCATTTTTGTTGTATTAGTAAAAATTACACTTATCGTATTAAGTTCTTAAAAGCTATTACTTTTATAACACAAAGTACAAAAAGCTTTTACACAGGAAATTCATAAAATAAAAGATTTGGGTTTATTTCAACACCTTTCAGCTTACAATCATTTTGTACAGGTTTTCTGATGTAGCTAAACAAAGTCCGTTATGGACTCTTTGTTCGTGCATGCCAGTTTTCCCAATGGCACCTTCTTTGTTGTAAAGTCCACGACAACTTTTATTAGAAGTGAAACTTTGGCTTTGTTCCAAACATTGTTTTATTTAATGCTAAAAACGAAATAGAAAAACAAATTAACAGTGCAGATAAAAATAAGAAAAATATCTTGCTGTAGATGTACATGTAATTTTGAAAAAGCAATTAAAAAAACTTAATGTTTATATCTTTTTTAAAGTTTTATAGAACTTTAATAATTTTGTAATATTTCTTTATTTATTTGAAGATACCAAATACGCTAAACTGAAAAAAATTCGACCACTTTTTTCTTAATTGTATTAATTAATGTAGAAAATATTGTTGAAAATAATAAAAAATCCACAGCCCCTATTTTTATTATTAATATCAAAAGTTTCCACATGAAAAATTTTAAATTATTATATAATTATTTTTTTACAAAAGTTTGTATTAAAAATGGCTTTTATTTTTCTTATTTTACCATTTTCTCTTTTATTTAAAGAATTATTTTGGGTTTATCGACATACCTATATTAAAAAATACCTGTGTCTCGGATAACTTTTACTATTCCTGTAAGCTTTTAATTTTTTATTTTACAAAAAAACCAACATAAATATTTTTAATTAGTAAAAAATGTTAAAAAATGTAATAAAAAATTGGTATTTAATGTAAAAACAAGTTTAAAATTGCAAAAATATAACTTTCAAAAATTAAAAAACATTTTTTTTTAACTAATAAAAAAAAGTCATAAAGAATCTCAATATAATGTTTTTTTATTATTATTACTACGTATAATTACTACGGAAAAAAGGTGTAAATTGATTTTTTCAAAATAAATTGGTGATGGTGTTACCTAATTTTTCTTTCTAACACTTTAAATAATTATTAGGTCTAGTTAAAATTTAAATGTGTCAAAGAAAGTTTTGTTTAAGTAATGAATTACAATATAATAAAACATATATTTTATTTTTAGTTTGGAATTTTATAACTATTTTACGATTCATCCAAAAGGTTAGACCAAATTATTCTTTTGTATAAACATAAGAGCTCTACAAAAAGCTTTTTATAATTTTTTGTTAAACCGGCGCGTTTTGAAGTTTAAAACTTACAAATGTAATTTATATTTTCTTTTTTTCCAATTTTTTACAAGACTTTCTAAAAAAATGTAAAGTCTTTGGTGTTGTATTTTTTTTTGTTTTACATATGTTTTTATTTAACTGTCAAATATCTAAATTTTTTAATAAATTAAATTATTTTGTCAGAAAGATAGAGAGAGATTTTTGCAGAAATATAAAAGTCACTTTGTATCAAAAGATTCTATATTTATTTTCACAGCGTTTAACCTAATTATAACTAACATATAATTTTATGGAAAAAGATGTGAACTTTTGGCCTCTTGATAAAAATTATAATAAATGTGTGAAGTGTTTCTAATAAATTGACTGTGGTTAATGATATTGCGGAACGTATGGTAGAGTTAATCGAACATTACAATAGGTGTTTTACAAAAAATAAAAAATAATTTGAGACCTGACAAAGAAAAGTGGATGAAGTTGGTTTTTGTCTCCTTTTCATCTCAATTGTGTTTGAAAATTATTAAATAAATAGCTTATGGCACCATCTCTACGTAAATAGGATGGGTTTGTTTATCTGGTTTTAATACCAAACAATAGAGGAATTTTTATGTACGAAAATCAAATAATAAGTAAATTTTAATAAATATGGTCATTATCCACTTTTTATTCTCAGGTCTTCAATTGCAATACATATTACTTGTTATCAGCGACTATGGGAATTTTTTTTGAAGTTTAATAGAACTAATCTAATGTCACAAAGCTAAAAGAAAAGAAATTGAATTTATTGAAAAATAAGGATACGATAGTATTAGAAATTTTACAGTTAAACAAAAGCATTTGTAAAATTTGACAAAATTTTTTGATAAACTTGATAGTTTCGTCGAAAAAATGGAACAAAAATTGGAAAATATTATAAATTATATTTTAAAGTTAAATAACTTTAAAACAAAAAATATAAGAAAGCTTTTTTGTAGAGCGTTCAGTTTTATACAAAATATTTTATATAAAATATCTAGCCTTTTTGATCAACCATTAAAGAATTTTGAACACAAAAATAACAAGCTTTTCATGTTAATCATATAAGAAATTAAAATTTATCATGCGGAACCTTTTAATATTAATATTAGAGGCTCTGGCTTTTGCAGGATTTTTTTATTATTATTTTCAACGTCATTTTTAATAAAATTTAAAAAAACGTTTAGCTACTTCAAAAGGATCATGGACAGTGTGTAAAAGAAGGCAATCTAAACAGTTGTAGAAATTAACTGGTAGGGATTAGACAAAAAACATACCTTTTGGACTAGCCGAACGTAAACTATCTTCTGTTAGTTATACAATAACAATGTAAAAATGTGGAGGTTAGTAAACATCTTTATAATAATTTTTCGTATTTTAATACTGTCAATAAAGAAATTAAAATAGTTGTTAGTATATTTAAAATAGGCAACAAAATAAAAGCCCTTATAAATAAAATAAAAAGCACCTTAAGCGTCTATTTTCTAGTTTTTAATAAAATATTAATAAATTTTAGGCCCAATTTACAACTATCCAATGTCCTTTTATTTTTTCGGCAAGTTGGTTGACCTTTGTTAAAGTCGACGTGGATTACCTGCACCAAAGTCAGACAATTCTGTTTTTTTCAGATTAAAATATGACAATTTTGGATTAGAACACAATAGCTTGAAATATTTTAATTTCCTAAATAATATGCTAGGTGGTGTTATAGACTGATGTTATTTATTTAATATCTAAAAGGAAAAACATTTAAATATTGTATTTTTAAAAGTGCAATCAATTTTAGGTTGATACATAATTTTTAGTTGTAAGTTATTTTTATACGCAGCGTATAATTTTAATAGGTACATAATAATTTTTTTAAAAAACTGCGTTTGTGTTAATTTTTTTAAGGCTAATTGGAATAACCGCACTCTTTGGAATACCTGTAGTACTCCATAATTTGGGAAAAAAGTCTCTAACACGGTCCAACATCTTTAAATTAAATAATAAGATTTTTTTTGTTTCAGCTACTTATCCAAAATTTTTGTTCAATCTTATTTATTGACCATAAAAAACTTTAAAAATTATTAAAAATAAATAAATAAATCCTATAATAAGAATAAGAGGAGTTTATTAAAACATGATTTACAAAATTAAAAAGTAATAATAATATTGGTAAAATTAAATAACAATTTATATGAAAAGACTGTCATATACAGTTTTAAATGAATAAGAAACCTATTTTTACGAGATCCGAATAAGAGGCGACCTTCACCTATCTGTTTACCGGATTGAAAATGTTCTATATTAAAGATAGTATTTAAACAAAGGTATTGCCATAGGGTTGCCCAAAAAAACTAGGTCAAGGCCATATTTAATTTATAAAAATAACCTCAAAATTTTTGACACACCTCGTATAATAGCAATTCCTATACTTTTAAATAGTAACGTAAGTATATATATATATATTTAAATAATACAGAATTTACCAAAAAAATTAAACTTTAAAATTTAAAAATTTACCACAGCTTTATTTATAAAATTGAAGATACAAAATGTACAAATATATTAGTACTGCCATGTACAATAAAAAAAATTGAAATTTGGTATTATACAGGGTCAGTCAAAAATTTTAAAACCTACTTTTTCTAATTGATAATAGCCTTGACCTAATTTTTTAGGCAACTCCATGGCAATTCCTTTATTTATATACCATCTTTATTATAAAACAGTTTTTATTTGGTAAACAGATGGGTAAAGGTCGTTTCTTATTCTAATCTTAGACTATATTAAATTATCAAAACTATGCCAAACTGTTATTTTGTCATATGAAAAACTTTTTATTTTTAATTTTACGAACACAAGTTATTCCTTATAATAGGTTCTGTATGGTCCAAAAAGCATCAGATATAAATTCTTTTTGCTATCTATGAGGTTACTTCTGGTCAGTTAAAAGTTAAGTACTAAACGACCTAAATAGTAAAGTATATATTTTTGTAAATATGGAAATTTATGGTAAAATAAAAATAAGTTACGAGTTAAAAATATAGTCTTATTATGCAACAAATACTTATTTATTTGTTTACGATTACGATGAAAATTGCATTGGTAAAATATATTTATTAATAATTATAATTATTCTAAGAAATGAGGGACGACGAAGAAATTTCTTTCTTGTTATCTCCTACACCGTACTGATGAAAACGAAAATAGTTCGAAACCGGTCTGCAGTGGTGATCTCAATTAGCTCTGAAAGAAAGACCTTTGGCTAGTGCAAAATCCACATTGCCAGGATGGATAATATCCAACGCATGCAAAATCTTGCCTTACAAGATATTTTGAAGCAGAAGATGATTTCGGACTGTTTGCAAGAATACTTAAATTTTTGTTAAGTAATAATTATAATTAAAATTAATTTAATTTTTCAAAATTTTTAGTTCATCTTTGACAAACTTGTTTTTCTGCTGCTCTTTGACTGCTGCTTTACACAATAGCAATCGTTAGAGTAATGGCTGCCCTTCAAATGTATGCTATAGGAATTTATTTTTCCAATATAGCTTAGTATAAAATAACCCAAAGTAGCAATTTATAAAATCGTTTGGGAACATTTTTATTTTCTTTATAAAAATGATTTCTATAAATGCGCTTAGAACGATAAACCATAAATTGAAGTATTCTTGAGTTAAGGACAGACGAATCGAAAATGGATAAGTGAGCAAATTACTTTTCCTTGATGTTAAAATTAATTACGATTTATTGAAAATTTATTTGATATGAATCTAGTGTATTAGTATTACAGGAGATACTTACAATGGTGGTAAAATACAAATTATATTTTTAAAATTACTTTTGACTTTAATTTTTTTTTATAATTATTTTATTAAATTTTTTCAAGAAAATGTAAGTCATAGTTTTATGTATGTCGATGTGATGGCCTATGCATTAAAGCGCTGAGTCGTTAGGCGCACAACCGACGCAAACTTGGTTCGAATCCAGGCCAGACCAAAAAAAAAAGGTTGGTCTGACATTTAGTAGTTACCCTAACAAAAGACGGTTAAAAAGTGTAAAATGTATCGAAGCTGAAGTTCCTTAAAGATCAAGGTGCCGAAACATACTTTACTGTATCCTACGCAACTGCAGACTTGCGGACCCTAACCAGTTAAATATTAGAGATAAAAATGAACTTTCCTGGTTGGGGACCCGGTCTTGGGTTTTCTTAAATCGGACATACGTGGTTAGAAGCCCACGTTAAACTGTAGGTCCCGTCTGGCTGACATTACCCAGACGTAAAAAGAGGGCACAATAAGCCGTGCGGCTGCAATGCAGGGTTATCCCAGCTCCTCTTAAATCTACCAACATCTACCATGTATGTCTTAATAAATAGAGGGTTTCTCTAAAATATCTGTACAAATGCTACCATTGAGTCCTTAAGCCAAAACGCAATTTACCTTTGTCGCGAAGGTGATTATTTGCGAGATACAGGGTGTCAAAGTTTTTTTAGTTATTTTTAAATATTTTATTTATTATTGGAATTATTTTTGAGAAATTTGGTATAAAGGATTTTTTTAAGTAAGGAATCGAAATATACATATATTTTTTTTATGTAGAGGAAGCCACCTGCAGTCTTTTGCTGATTTTCAAAGTGTCAATACTTTTTTGCCTTGGTATATTATGATTCTAGTAGATATTTTTATCCTTCCATATTTTTGCACAAAAAAGATATACTTAATAAATATCAAAGATCAAAATCTATACCTAACCATAAAAATCGGCCGAAAAAGTGATTTTAGGCAAAACAAAGTTTTTACATTCTTTTTGTAAAACTTTTTTCAAGTTATTCGCGATTAAAAGTAACAATTTTTTGACGAAAATTTCAACGTTTTAAATTGTTTTTTTTGTAGCAAATAACTCAAAAATTATGCAGTAAAAAAGTTGGCAGTTTACACCTGGTTGGCAGGTATTATGGCAAAGAAAAAGGAAGCCAACCCTGTTGTGACATTCTCTACATACTATATTTCTTTCATTTATATATATAAAAAAAAATTGTGGTACGGTTTTCATATCTACTTATTTTTATAAAATTTTTAATTACACTGTATTAGGATATGGTTTGCCCAGGAATTTATTGATTGGTAACTTTTATTGTTAAAAAAAAACTATTTTATCAGAATCGGGATAAAGGGTCAAATTACAGCCGGATCTAGTACTAGCATTGCTCTTTAGATTTTACCACATGATTATAGAAAACGCCCTGTTTTGTTGTATATTTTATTTATAGACGCAAATATATACTGCTTTAAAATTGTAGTGATAGGCGTCGTATATTGGAGGAGAGAGGGAGGGTTACGATTACTGGTAACTTTCTGTTTTTGCAGGTACCTAAACAACATTTACGTAAATAAAATACCCCTGGTTCATAGCGATAGGACTAACCGTTCTCGAAAAAAAAACTAATTTTCTGTATCCATGCACTTATTTTTTATACGCACCCTTTGTTTCAAAAATTGTTCACTTGATAAACAAAAAAATGCTTATTATGATTTGATCTACTACACACTCAGTTTTTGTAAAATTCTTAAAAACTTCAACTAGCCTCTCATGGGCTCAGTAAAGCGCATTAATGTATAAAATTGCAATTTTCTTGAAATCAGTTTTTAATATGAACCAGTTGTACCTTTTTACGTAAACAGGTACATACCATATTGCCTTTGACTACTAGTTTAATATTCTTATCCTAAAACTTGTTTTATTGTTAAAGGTTTATACTATACCGGTATGGAAACCAAACTATCGGCCATAGGCGATAATTGCTTTGAATCCCTTTCACCAATTTTCTATGTACTTTCCCATAATTCACTGCAACGAGAGCGAGTAGAATGAGATCAGGGGCAGGGGCTTCCTCGGCCGCGAATTTACAAAACCTGTACCAGTTCAATCAGGACCGTGACTGAGCTCGAGTAGTCTTTGATTTGATTTTTGCGGCATTTTTTTAACAAATACTATCCTATTCAGTCTTCGCGTCGTAACTATTTTCAAGGGCAATCGGCAAGTAATATCTTTTACAGATTTTTAACTGCTTTACGCTGTGAGTTTTTAGGGTTACTTTATTGTATTGTTTTCCAAATATGTTTAAGAAAGTTATCAGATATATTGTGGAAAGTGACTTTCAGTAGCTTAAATTTAAGGAGAAGAATCAAGAGATATTTACAACTAAATTTGAGTGCGAATTAACTAAGGGAAAAACTAATCAGAAAAAACGAGAACATTTTATTAAAGTTCTTTTTGGCAATACTGACACTAATTGGAGAGTAAGGAAAGTGTTTACTAAATGTGTTCGTTATAAATTTCGCAAACTATATTTGGGTTAGATAGGCAAAAAGAGTTAACGTCCACTTAAAAAACAAGGATCTACTAGAAACTATCCGCTAAGCCAATATAGATATTAAATTCATTAAAATTTAAAGTAAAGTTACTTTAAGAC